>JBBPTO010001327.1:0-16569 GCA_038094155.1 Pulveroboletus cf. aberrans
GTAGGACTGTTTGCTACCTTGGAGGACAAGATAAAGAGATCATTACATTTCTTTAACACAAATTGAGGTTGAAGATTTGCTCACACACATGTTGATGCTTAGTAATGCTGTTGGTAAGTGGCACATTCTTGGTTCATCAGCTTGTAATAATGGAGGAGGTAAAGGACTGTTCTGCAGCAGGCAATGATCAGAATGCTTAGTGTCATGACAAGCCTGATGTGTGTTGGATGGAGGTGAGCAAGTCTCTATGCTACTGGTTTCACAGTGAAGTGAGTACTGACTGCCCTTGCAACTATTGATTTTAGCAACATGATACCCTATTGCCTTATGAATGACTTGAAAAGGTATTTGTTTGATTGCTTAGTTCATTTTGGAAGGGTTTTCTTTTCTTCTTAATACTGTCAGATGTATGTTCAAGCAAGCAATTCAGTTTCTACACAGTGAGCACATCATGTGAGTGGAACAAACTTATTACTGTACTCTTTATGGTTGACTGTGATCATTTCACAATTCAAAACATTTTGTAGATATCAAAGCTAAATAAAGGGCAGAAGTGCCCACTACATGAATTAGCTACATAGTGTAATGCAATAACAAAGGGGCTTACCTTAGCCACTGCCCAGGGATGGCAAAAACAACTGAGGAAGTTCACAGAATGAAGGGGAAACTAAATACCTATGGGTGGAGGCATGATTGCAGCTTCTTCTCTGGCTTATGTACTCTGATCAGAATAAGTCAGATTCTGTAGCTAACTGTCGAGGTGAAACAAAAAAACAGTAAGACAGCATATCAAAGAAAACAGCAATATTAAAAAGGGATGCAATGGATGTCAAGAGGCATGTGGAAGTGTGTAAGGGACAGTACCTGACTGGTTTGATGAGTATTGACTTGGTTTGAGACTGACTTATCACCTTCATGTTGGAGCTATCTCACCTCTATGTCAGAGTTGGTTTGAGAGCATCAGAGGACTCTGGAGGAAGGTTGGAGATGATGAAGTTTTGACAGCAGGTTCACATCAAAGCTATCTTATCAATTAAAACACTGAATCAGTCATGAAGAAATTTTCCAGAATATAGAATACAGTCAGTGAAACAGACTAGTGTGGACAGAATATATCATAGTGAATTTCCATTTCCCATCAAATTTTTTCATGCATTATAAATACTTCACAACTATCTTTTGACTCCTCAGCATCACATTCAGGGGTCAGGTCAAAACATGCACCTTTCTGTATGACAGTGCCCAATGGTTGTTGACCAGGCCCTTGATCTGCAATGTCATGCATTTGAACCACCAAAGTTCACTACAATAAAAAATACCATAATTGCAAACACAATGAGCTTTGTGCAATACCTCCATTGCCATTGAAGAAGATGCAGTGATTATTATCAGGTCCTGCATGATTCAAGATGAGAAAGTATATCCTGAAGAAGATAATATATGTGAGAATAGAAAGAATGATTAGAAAGACAATCTATGCTCTACAGTGTCATAACTGATCCCACTGGAGAGATGGCCCTAAGTTAGTGGAGAATCAGCTGTCTATATGCACCTACATGACTTATGTCAGACATGTGCAGCATTAGCAAAACCTGTGGATTGCATGTCACTTAGCTCATAGTGCCATAGTACTGGATAGTACTGGACAGCAAAATCAGATTTTGCTGATCAGTGCAAGTTGCCAAACTTCTTTCAAAGGTCTTTAATTGTATATGACCTACAAGGTCAGTGACAAAGATTCCCCAACCTAGTTTGAGAGGAGATTTGATGATTAGAGAGACCAGATTCAGAAAGGGAGAGAATATTGCTGTTAATAGAGATAGGAATGGGCTTTATGATGATATTGATTAACTGAGTGGGGTGAGTATTACTTATACACCTTAGAATTATATAATTATTCAGGGTCAGGGCATAGCATCCATTAGAAGCTGTCATATGCTTAGGTTATTTACTAGATAATGAACCACAGCAGGATGCTCAAATAAGTGTTTCGATGACATGTCATTTTAAAATAGCTGTAGCTCAGTGGCATGACAACCGAATCACATGATCCCAATGGGGTTAGGAATTTCAGAGCAAATACTACCTTCACTACTTCAATTGTATGGCCTTGCTTGGTTTCCATCACTGGCAATTAACCAATCTCTTCAAAATGCACCAACATTGGAACACTTTTTTGAGCCACTATATGTATTTTATGGCTAATTAACAGGTAAGACAATAGTCCCACTCAAGATGGATATGCTGGGACTATTGTAAGTCTATGAACATGCTGTGATCTGCTATTTGCCAAGGATTCTTTTAGATGGAGTTTGAATATTATGCCTTCCTCTCACCCACCACATTGACACTCTGCAAGGTTCCAGTTGTTAATTAATAAGCAATGGCAGGTCAAGTTTGAGCAAGGCTGAATCAACAGTTACCAGCTCTTTTGATTTCTTCACTCCCTGAAAAGCCCCTTAGAAGAAGTGCAGCAAGGGTAAGGCTGCTGCCCATACATCTGCTGCCAGTGGCACACCTGGCACCACAGCCTCTAGTTCTGGTTCTGTTTCCAACCCTGTCCCTTTCAAAAAGTCATTGGATCTGAGTGTTAGCTAGAAAGGGAAATGGCTGGACTCTCTTGTTGACTGAATCATGACTCATACAGGTAATTGCCACATCTTATTCCATGATTGTTTGTCATCAATGACTGTCATACTATCTTCCAATGACAAGCCTTCTGGAAAAAACAAAAAAGAAGGTTCAGCTGCAACCACAAAGCATATTTTTCAAGATGACTCCCAGCACTCCAACATGTATGTGGTAGATTCTGATAAGCATATAACATCTGTGATGAACCAGTTGATTATATAAGTGTTAAAACTTGGTATTCACTTTCTGCTCTTCATTACATAATCGAGATTTTATAGCATGATCACATGGTCATTGGTCATTTACACTCTTATATTGTTTCATCATTCACCATAGCTATGAAATACTTATGCCATTGGCTAGTATCTATATTCTACTGATAATTTCAGTTCTCTAGTCATGTTTCATGACTCATACCTATTGTTATGATCAGCTTCTTTTTCTCTATCATTTGCCTCATATATATGCATGAATATAAGTTCCAATCTGGACATTTTTTTCTTTTTATTACTGACTACAATATCATAACTACTTGTCTGACTTTCATTATATTCTATGTGATTCCACTTGCTCTGTCAGCAACTTCTTCCTTACCTACCCTGAACTCATTATATGCCTATATAAATCTCACTCCTCTGTACTTGTATTTCCCAAGCTAGACCTCCTCTTTGTGTACCTCAATACACTGGGTTTTAGCATCACTCCTAGTCTCTCATCCCTAGTCCCTCATTAGGAATTCCTTAGCTCTCTGAGATTTCATAGCACTCTTAAGGCTATGCTGTCCAGTTAACCTCTTGCCATCCCACAATGTTAGATTGTAGGGCAGTCTAGTTTTCTTTGACATTCAATCATTGAGACTGAGCAAGGAGAATGCCTTGTTCGCTTCAAACCCTAGTACCTCATCCCTGTAGAGTGGCTTGCCCCACTCTCCTTGTTTCTAGTACTCTAGACCCACTTTAGAGGCTATGCCTATCCTCTGCCTCAGGTCATTGTAACATTTGTCATTATATAATAGAGACATATACAACAACAAACAGTCCTGTATTGTATATTGCTAGTAACTCAGACAGTCAAGTCAAGTCCACTCCTTTTCTGTCTTACTCTTAGATCCTCTACCTTGCAATACTTCATTCAATCTTGATGAGTTCTTTCATCAGGGTTCATAACCTTTTCTCTTCCTATCAGTCTCTTAATGTTATGATTTATCCCGGACCACGTTTCTTTCCTTGACTTAACACTTACATACGCATGGGTATAAGTCCCAACTTGGACGTTTATTTCTTTTCATCACTGACTACGATACCATAACTCTCCGTCTGTTCCCCTCGCACTTCACGTGCTCTTTATCACTTGCTCCGTCAGTGATTCCTTCCACCATATTCTTTTGCGTTCCATGCCTACCCTGAAGTCTATACGTATATAAACCCACGTCGTCACACCTATGACCCTTAGTCTAGTCTTACCAGTTTCTACCTCTTGTCATTGTACCATCTCGGGAATACATTGTCCCCTTCTCCGCAATACAGGCCTAAGGGTAGCCTTAATACCTTCTTTCTCGTCACTTTGTCACGACCGCTTACGCGGGAGTTACCACCGTTAACTCGGTAGTCCTTGTCGTCTGTCCTCGATCGTAGGCAGACTCCCTTGTCCACCGTTAACTCGGAAGTACTTTGGCCGCCATTAGTTCGGTAGCAACCCTCGTTGCCGAACCTCGCTAGTAGGTAGGCTCCTCGTAGATGTCTTGCAATTGTCAAGCTCCGTCGTCACTTTGTCCACGGTTTAAAGACCGCAGTCCCACTGGTTCTACGCCTGCCCATCCCCAGGTCAGCTGTAACAAAAGACTAGACTCACCCTTCATACCGGCTACTTTCACATAAGCCACCATTCATCCCTACCGCCCCTCATTGAATCCCCTTCGCAGGGAATCCTTTCGTACCCCTCGTGCACCACCGCCTCAAGCGGAAGACTCCTCTGATGCTTCTGACCAAGAAGCACCCACCCCTGTCGCGCAATCTAGCACTCCTTCAAGACCTTCCCCAGTCACCCCCACTGTTCCCACCGTCCCATACATTCCCCCGCTTGCTGTCCACCAGCGTGTAGCTCTACAAAGTACCCCCCTTGCCCACGCTCCCATGTCCACTTCGAAACCCATTGAACTTCACCTCGCTAGGCCCAAGGCCTACGACGGGGAACCCTCTGAAGCCATCTCATGGCTCACCTCCGCCCGCTCATACATGCTCATCAACAAAGACATCTATGACACCGATCATAAGAAGATCGGCTTCCTTCTCTCCTATATGAGTGAAGGCCCCGCTAAACTATGGGCCGAGTTCAAATGCCGCACCGCCCTTGAGTCTGACGACTTCGGTACCCTCAAGGACTTTATCAAGGAGTTCCAAGCCGCCTTTGATCGAGGCAACACTGAGCAAGCCGCTCTCTCTTGGCTTGCTACCACCCGCATCGAGAAGATGACTCAACTCAATGACTATATCACAAAGTTCCTTCTCCATGTCGGGAAGGCTGGTTTCACCTATCCCTCACTCACCGCCGATGCCACTGCCCACCGTACCTTGATCCAATTCTTCCAGGTCGGGATTCCAGTCGCGCTCATGCGCAGGATTAATTCCATGGACACCATACCTAGCACCATCGAGAAATGGATTGCACAGTCCTCCCACTTTAAGGTGTAGTGGGATGAGGGAGACGCTGTTGCCAAACAACATCGTGGAACCTCATCATCCATACAGACTCACCAGTACTCGAAACCCGCTTCCAGACCTCCCCGCGACCCCAATGCCATGGACGTTGATGTTGTCTGTATCCCCAAGTTAACTCCCCAGGAACGAGAACATTGCCAAAAGGAGAACCTTTGCTTCCATTGCTGTAAGAAGGGGCATGGATCCCTTTCTTGCCCCACATTCCCTTCCACTCCCATGCCACAAGTCAAGAAAGTGACTAAGGCCGAGATTTCTGAGATCCCTGAGGATCTTCCAAAGCTTCAAGAGATAGAAGATGATGATGACGATGAAGCGCCGAGGAAGACCTCCATTGGAAGGGTAGACATGCAGGGTTTTTGAAACGGGAAGTCACCATGACGCATGATTTCCCCTCTTCGTTGAGTGCCAATGTACTAGTAAACGCTAAAGACAAGCAATCGATGAGAATCCCCATTCAACTCATCAACCCCTCGCATACAATGAAAGCTGTCAACACCTTCGCCATTGTAGACAGCAGTGCAGACATCAACTGCATCGACTGGGGCTTTGTTCACAAACATCGCCTACCCACCACTCATTTAACCATGCCAATCCCACTTCGTAACGCAGATGCTTCCATCAATCAAGAAGGGTCTGTACGCTTCACTTGCACGCTGTTCTCCAACATCAGAGGGATAGCACAACATTCTGAGTTCTATGTCATAGACTGCAGAAACTCCAACGTCCTTCATGGCATGCCTTGGCTAACCAAGACGAATCCAGTCATCAACTGGACCACCCGTACTTTTGACGTCCCTGAATCCAAGGACGAATCGAAGGGTCTATACGAGGCCTTCTCCACCGACACCAAGCACCACTACGATCATCTCAATCGTACTGCCCCGCGACCACCCTGCCACCACATGATCCATGAGATCTACAATGAAAGACTCTGGAACTACTGGAGTCGACCTACTGAGACAGAGTTCACTATCAACCGCATCCTGGACTACCACTACCAACACGGGATGTCCACCAGTCGTCTTAAGAAAGCTGGAGGATATATTATCCCTAACTTCAATTTCATCGCCCGAGTCAGTACCACAACTGAGCTCACTGCCACCACATCGCCTGAAAAAGCTCCCATCGTCCTTCTGAAGGAATACAAGGACTTCAAAGAAGTCTTCTCCAAAGAAGCCACTGACCACGTACCCCCATCGAGACCCTACGACCACAAGATCAACTTTGACAAGACCTTCGTTCCTAAGATAGGAAAGGTCTATCCCTTGTTCCCCGACGAACGCAAAGCCACCAAGGACTTTCTCAAAGAGAACCTCAAGGCTGGAAAGATCCGTCCTTCGAACTCACCACAGGCCTCCCCTTTCTTCTTCATCAAAAAGAAAGATGGCAAACTCCGCCCCTGCCAAGATTACCGCTACATCAACGAGCACACTATCCATGATGCTTACCCCCTCCCCCTCATCTCTGACCTCGTAGACAAGCTTAAAGATGCAAAGGTCTTCACCAAGTTCGACGTCCGCTGGGGTTACAACAACGTCCGCATCAAAGATGGACACCAGTGGAAGGCCGCCTTTATCACCCATAAGGGGCTCTTTGAATCCACAGTCATGTTCTTCGGTTTGTCCAACTCTCCCGCTACGTTCCAGCGGTTTATGAACGATTCTTTCTGCGATATGATCGCTGAGGGCTGGCTCGTCATCTACATGGACGACCTTCTGATTGCTTCTCCTGATGAAGCCACCCACACCGAACGTACCCACCATGTCCTGGAACACATGAAGGAGTTAGACCTTCACCTGAAACTGGAGAAGTGCACCTTCGCCACCACCGAGGTTGAATACCTCGGCCTCATTGTCAAACCTGGTCAGATCGCCATGGACCCCATCAAGCTCGATGGGATCGCATCCTGGCCTGCTCCCACCACACCTAAGGAGGTATGATCCTTCTTGGGTTTCGCCAATTTCTACCGTCGGTTCATCCCCGACTACTCCTCCGTCGCTCGCCCTCTTCTTGATCTCACCAAGAAGAACCTTGCCTGGAACTGGACCCCAGAATGCGACATGGCCTTCCGCCAATTGAAGGACTTGTTCCTGTCCAAGCCCGTCCTCCAGCTCCCTGACCCTACCCGTCCCTTCGCAATAGCTACCGATGCATCCAAATATGCTACCAGTGCAGTCCTCCTCCAGACTGATGACAATGGTGATTGGCACCCCTGTTCTTACAGGTCCTCCTCGTTCTTCCCTGCCGAGAGAAATTATGATATCTACGATTGTGAGCTTCTCGCAATACTCCGTGCCCTGAAAGACTGGCGTCAATACCTCCATGGCACAGCCTTCCCTGTCCAGGTCTTCACTGACCACAAAAACCTGATGTACTTCCATACTGCTCAGAACTTGAACCACTGTCAAGCTAGATGGCTCCTTGACCTTGGAGATTTCGATCTCAAACTTCGCCACATCCCCGGGAAGCTTCTTGCTGCTCCCGATGCCTTGTCACATCGTCCTGACCTCTACCCCACCTCCGACCCCGACAACGAGTCCACCACGCTCCTCCCACCATTTATGTTTGTCCAACTCATCAACAGTTCCCTCTGAACCCTCATTGAGGATGCCTCCGAGTCGGACCCCCTTGTCCTTAAAACCCTCCAATCCATCGCAAACGACGTCCCTTCGAACCTCCACGCCCGTCTCTCTGACTGGCAACACCGTGATGGCATGCTCCTCTACAAGGATGACGTCTACCTCCCTACCAAGGACCTTCGGCAGAAAGTGCTTCTTCGCTGCCATGATCATGAATCCACCGGTCACCCTGGATATCTCAAGACCCGTCAATTGGTCTCCTCTGAGTTCTGGTGGCCCAGTCTTGCCCACTACATGCGCAAGTACATCGAAGGTTGTGCCACGTGTCAGGCCAACAAGGCCAACACACACCCCACTGTACCCCTGCTCACCCCCATTCGCTTTACCTGCACACGCCCCTTCCAACAGATCTCCTGCGATCTAATCACCGATCTCCCTGTGTCACCCATGGGCTTCGATTCCCTATTGGTCGTGGTCAACCATGGGCTTACTAAGGGGGTAATTCTATGCCACACTATGAAAACTGCCACTGCTGAGGGCATCACAACCCTCTTCTTCCACAAAGTCTACTGCTGTTTCGGTCTTTACGAAAAGATCATCTCTGACAGAGGCCCACAATTCGCCTCTACCTTTGCTAGAGAGCTCGGAAAGCTCTTAAACTACGACCTTGCCCTCTCCACCGCCTACCACCCCCAGACAGATGGGGAAACCAAACGCGTCAACCAGGAGATCGAGACCTACCTTCGGATCTTCTGCGGCAATAATCCCTCCTCATGGCACGAACTTCTTACCCATGCAGAATTCGCACACAATCACCGTCCTCACTCCGTAATGGGAAAGTCCCCATTTTACCTCATGATGGGCTACAAACCCCATGCCCTACCTTCTATTGTCCCCGATACCAAGGTCCCCGTGGTCGAAGACCGCCTTAAGTCTCTCACTGCCTCCCGAGATGAAGCCCTCGCCACCCATGAACTTGCTCGCCAAACCATGGCCCAACGTACCATGTCTAAGTTCCAACCTTTCATCAAAGGAGACAAAGTCTGGCTGGAAGCCCGCAATCTAAAGCGGAACATCGCCAACCCGAAGTTCACACCTAAACGGGAAGGACCCTTCTCCATCACGGAAGTCCTGTCCCCCATCACATACCACCTAAAGCTCCTGTCCACGTGGAAGATCCACCCAGTCTTCCATGCTTCCCTCTTATCGTCGTATCACGAAAATGACGTACATGGCCCTAATTTCACATGACCACCCCCGGACCTTGTAGAAGGCAAGGAAGAGTACGAGATCGATAAGATCTTACGTCACTGCGGAACTCCATTCAACCGTTCCTTCCTGATCCGATGGAAGGGCTACACCACCAAAGAAGACTCTTGGGAACCCAAGCGGAACCTGAAGAATTCTAAGGCCGCCCTGATGGATTATAAGAACTGACACCCCTCCGCTTTCCCCTCAGCTCCTTCACCTTCACCCCACCATAACAAGCATGACAACGTCTCCCCTCCACAATGTCGCCTTCGTCGCTGATGACATTGAAGACTCCTCCACCTCAGTCATTGACTCCCTGTCTACTGAGTCCACTATAGAAGACACCTTCTTCGAGGATTCCACCCTCGTCAAACCTGTCACCGAGGAGAACGCTCCTCCGTCCCCCACCTTCGCCAAAGCCGGCTGGGGTAACCTTCCCCCTGACTCTCCATTCCGTACCCCTCTTGTAGAAATCTCAAGACCTCCTGTGCCTCGCCCCATTCTTGCCGTAGATCTCCCCATCCATGCCCACCGTCTTCGCCCCCAGACTATCCCCTTCCCATACATCGCTGCATACCGAAACTGCATCTATGATAGACATATGGCCATCCCCATCTCTGCCCATCTCGACATGGGCTCCACACTTTACTGTCTAGTTCGCCTCTTGTGGCAAATCAGCCACCTTAACTTCTTGAATCACCCCACCACCATTGTCATTCTTGGCGAAGCCAACCTTGAGTTGGATATACTCGCCCACCAGTTGGAACTTGGCGAATTCCTGGAGGACCTAGACCGTTACCTCGCAGAATCCAATGAACAACACTCCGCGCCGTTGCCCATACCTATTCCTCCCATCGCTTCCACACCTGCCGTCACCCCTACCACTCCGTCTACACTGTCCGCATCCTCATCCCCTCTTGATGAAGAAACCCTTGCTTTTATAGACCGAACTGAGCTTCACCACCGTGAAAGCCTTGGCGAAGTCGTCCTCACCCGTGACAACCCACGTTACCCCCAGGCCTGCTTTCAGTGCCATCGCCTTGGACATTTTCAGAACCAATGTCCTGCATACCTCTGCCCCACCTGCCTTAAGTTCAAACCCGGCCATTCTCAGCGAGAATGCCCTCTTCGACGACCTTCTCCAAGGCCCTCTTCCTCTACCTCGCCCTCGTCCTGCTACTCTTCCCAGCACTTGTCCTTGTCTTTGTCCTCGCCCCGAGGAACTCCGCCATCGAGTCCTACACACCAACGTAACCAACGACGCTCCACACCCATACCATCGACCTCCCAGGGGCCCCCGCCTATCGATGAGAGAGAGGACGATGCAGACTACCTATTCGACGATGCCGCCATGAGCAACATGACCGGTGAGCCCTACGGGGATTATAGAGATTTTTGAAGTCAGTGACTTCAAGTCTACTAAGGGGGTAATGTTACGATTTATCCCAGACCACGTTTCTTTCCTTGACTTAACACTTACATATGCATGGGTATAAGTTCCAACTTGGATGTTCATTTCTTTTCATCGCTGACTACGATACCATGACTCTCCGTCCGTTCCCCTTGCACTTCACGTGCTCTTTATCACTTGCTCCGTCAGTGATTCCTTCCACCATATTCTTTTTTGTTCCATGCCTACCCTGAAGTCTATATGTATATAAACCCACGCCATCGCACCTATGCCCCTTAGTCTAGTCTTACCAGTTTCTACCTCTTGTCATTGTACCATCTCGGGAATACATTGTCCCCTTCTCCACAATACAGGCCTAAGGGTAGCCTTAATACCTTCTTTCTCGTCACTTTGTCATGACCGCTTACATGGGAGTTACCACCGTTAACTCGGTAGTCCTTGTTGTCAGTCCTCGATCGTAGGCAGACTCCCTTGTCCACCGTTAACTCGGAAGTACTTTGGCCGCCATTAGTTCGGTAGCAACCCTCGTCGCTGAACCTCACTAGTAGGTAGGCTCCTCATAGATGTCTTGCAATCGTCAAGCTCTGTCATCACTTTGTCCACGGTTTAAAGACCACAGTCCCACTGGTTCTATGCCTGCCCATCCCCAGGTCAGCCATAACACTTAACTGGTAGGACTGCCTGCTAGCTTGGAGAACAAGATAAAGAGATCTTTGCTTCTCTTTAATAAGCTTTTCAGTAAGATCCCCATGACTATATTTACAGTGGCTCAAAAAAGTGTCCCAATGTTGATGCATTTTGAAGAGATTGGTTAATTGCCAGTAAAGAAAACCAAACAGGGCTAAACTTCCTAACCCACTTGGATCATGTGATTTGGTTGTCATGCCACTGAGTTACAGCCATTTTAAAACAACATGTTATTGGAACACTTATTTGAGCATCATTCCAATTTTATACTTTTAGTAGTTAGTGTGTCTTCCTTTGTCCTTAGTCACTGCCTCTAGCATTCTATAGCTTTGTTATCCATGGTTTCATTGATGAATTCTATCATACAGTAAGAGCTTTTCATATCCATCCTTCATGGTCTGAAAAATGATATTTCATTTTAGATAACTTCATTCCGAGCAAGTACAGACAATCATGCATTGACAGTCCTGGACTCTTTTCTGGAGGCTTGTCAAGAATACATAATAATGTCCCAACCATGTGAAGACTGAGGAACCAAGAACATTGCAATTGCTATATATACATTATGATAATGCAAAATGGTCCAAATCAAGGCTCATTCCAATGGGGGTCATAGGTTGAACATCAGAACATCATCAGATATGCTTCACATGACATATTTTGCAATAGTTCAACATGAAACACCAGAATTGAGTAACTTTGAGTGGAAGTTGGCACACAGTATGTATGACAATGGCAGGCATTCTTTGCATGCCTTGAGGAGTGTCATCACCTCAGTGTGAACAAGGCAGATCAGATTTGGCTCCTACAATCACTTTTGTTAAATGTGATTAATGAAGACTCTGAGAAATTCCAGAGAGAATGCAATTCTCATCCTATGTCAGGTTGAGGAATGAACAACAAGTGTTCAAATGTTCATAAATAATTACATAACTACTTCATTACATATCAAAGATATTGATTTATTCACCAGGACCTTCATCTAATTGGAGGGATAATCAGCAGCATGTCTTGCAGTGGCCTGAGTAGTATTCACTCAGATACAATTGCTCAATATGATGACTTGGCAGGTTCAGATGATGGGCCAGAAAAAAGTGCTTGTATTGCTGACCAGATATAGTCTGATGAGCAGGTGAATGTTTGCCATGATGCAGTTGAAGTTTCTTCTGCTCAGAGTCCATTTGCAACCCTTGATCAATACAACTGCTTTTTTGCCACACTATGACAGGTAATTGACTAAGATGCCATTTCAGAGGGATATAATCTCTTGCCCAATAAACAAACATCTGATGATGAGATGATTAAGGTTTTACATGGGGGAAAAAGGTAGAAAATAGAAATTACAATCTCTCTTGCACATCTGATTTGACAGCAGCATACAAAGCTATGGTGTTGAGCACATATGTAGTCTTCCTATATTGTTTAACACTACTGCTGCTGGCAAGCAATCATATTAACCATTGTGTGGCAAACAGAGTCTTACAAACATGATGGAACTCAAGCAACACAATCTTACTCATTGTTTTCAACTTCTCCCTATGTCTGATCATTCCACTGGGATTGATCCATGTCATAGCACAATAGAAAGACCATGCAATTATGACCTGTATAGTCCACTCAAGAATCCAAGTGTTTAGTTGGTCTGTGCTTAATGCAGTTATGGTTACAGCAACACTTGCATTCCAACCACATGAAGCTCCTAAAGACAATAGCAGTAGCTTTTCCATCTTTCTCAAATAACATTAACAATCTAGCATTCATTCAGAATCTTTCAGATGCAAAGTTAGGTGGTGCTGACCTTGGAATGAAGCTCTCTGTCTCACAACAAATCATGGCCATATTCTGCACCCAGATAAAGACTATAAAAGGGTCAGAAGAGCTCAAATTTCTTCAGCAGGCTACCACAAAATAGAAAGCCATGGCTAAATACCAGCTATTGAAACATTGAAACTTACAATGAGCTAAACACATCATGTCTTGTTTCAATGAAACCACACTCATTCGAGGCTTAGGGACTTACAAATCAGGCATATAAAGGCTTGAGGTCAAAGTCAGGAATTGGAGAAAAGATGGGCCCAGGAAACAGCATACAAAACTTGGAAATTCAGGTTAAAAGTTGGATTGTGCTCATCAGTACACTGAGTGTAAGTCCAGCCATACCAAATCATTCAAAGATGCATGATTTACTTACTTTCATATTACAGTAGCATGACAGAAAGCTTCATAAAATGAGCTCACTTCCCCAGACAGAAATTGGAAAGCTTGAGGATTGCATGTGCATGTATACTGAGTCACAAGCCAAACAGTTTGTTATCAACCTGAACTGGACACATGAAGAAGTGGATGAGTACCTGTATAAAATTGTATTTCCTGTTTCATTTGAATATGCACAAATGCCAGGAAAGACAAGGAAGGAAGTATGTCCCTAGAAGTTGATCAACAAAGAGAACTGGTATTATGGATTGGTGTAAAGGAACAAACCATGTGGTGCTGACTTTGCCAGATATCACAAGCAGGCAGGCTGTTCAGTTCAGGATTCCTCAGTAATCATTGGTAAGTATGTTGACCATCTGGGTTGTAGTATCAGTTACTAATATGCTGGCCACTTAGCCCTTATTGTGCATATTTCAAGACATATCTTTGCTGTCTGAAATCTGAATTTCAAGGATAATAATCCCTTGACAGTCAGACTGGTCTTCAAGCATTGAAAAGGCTGGCTCTAAGTCAGATATGGACTCAGAGAGTGGGTATCATTTGGCCAAGCATGTAGCAGTTGGTGTAGAAAGGTTCATTGGGTCAAGCCTGAGGATCATAAGCACTGCATGCTTCAAAGCTACTGGGAGTCTTCAGGTCCTGAGCACTTCAAAGTGGAATAGAGATGCCATAAACATTGTATCCAATGGACCAAGCTTGAAGAGGATTTAAAGAAGAGGGAAAATGTGATGTTGCTGTATGTTCTCAGTAAGTCACTGAGAATACAATAAACTAGCTACTGTCCAATGTAGGTATGTTTATGTAAGCTACCAAATTTGTCTATGTAAAATATATTCAATAATAGAGATCAAAGTTCTTGTGACCAAGTTTGGATTAGTTGAGATTGATGAAATCAACCCTTGTAGGCTTCTTTAGAAGCTTGATCTCAAGAGGAAATGAATTTCATTATTAATTATATCACAGCATCTATCACCTTTAAATACATTCAGAAACCTATATGTACTTGTGTGTGATGTAGCTAGAACAAGGTTGATGATATCAGAATGACATCATAGAATCTGTTATGCTGCTTCTGTTATGATCAGCCCCTTTTTCCCTTATCACTTACATATGCATGGGTATCAATTCCAATCTGGACATTCTTTTCCTTTCCTTGCTGACTATGATACCCTGACTCATCATCTGTTTCCATCACATTCTATGCAATTCCAATCACCTTGTCAACAACTTCTTCCTTACTTGCCCTGAACTCGCTTTACTCATATATAAACCTCCTCATCCTGTACTTGTATTTTCCAAGCTAGACCTCCTCTTCATGTACCTCAATACACCGGGTCTTTGCTCCACTCTTCATCTTAAGTCCTTAGTTCTTCATTGGGGACCTCCTTGCTCTTTGAAACTTCATAGTGCTCCTCAGGCTACACCATTCTAAGAGAACCTCTTGTTCATCCTGAGATGATAAATCTTCAGAGAAGTCTTCTCTTCAATGTTAGATCATTGAGATAGAACAAGCAGAAAGCCTTGTTCTCCCCAAACTCCTGCACCTCATCCTTGTAGAACAGCTTGCCCCATTCTCCTTCATTCTAAGTATCCTAGACCCTCTTGGGGGCTATGCCTATCTCTACCTGGGGTAGTCATAACAGCTCCACTTATTTCAAATAGGTGGAGTTTAACAGAAGGTACAAGGGTACTCCTGTTGCATAGGACAGAGAAGAGAGAGGTGAGTTGAGGATGCTCATCAAGATAGAGATGAAAGTTCTTGTGATCAAGTTTGAATTAGGTGAGATTGATGAGATCAACCCTTGTAGAGCTTCTTAGAAGCTTGATCTCAAGGGAAAATGGATCTCATTATTGATTATATCACAGCACTTATCACCTTTAAATACATTCAGAAATCTGTGTGTACTTGTATGTGATGTAGCTAGAACAAGGTCAATGATGTCAGAATGACATCATAGAATCAGTCATGCTGCTCCACTTATTTGAAATAGATGGAGTTGAGTCTGGATCAATCCAACACAGCAGCAGTTGTGGAGCTAAGAAAGCTTCAGACTGATGACATTATAGCTGAGTCATAAAGACTGCATCTAGATTGTCATGTGGTCAATCCAGTAGTGTAATTAAGATTAGATTTGACTGATCCATCAGTCAAGCCTAATAGTCAACCTATATCTTTAGTAACATAAATAGTGTATTACCACTACAGTCTGCCTGTATTAACAGAGCACAAGACCTAGTGTTTGATTTACAGAATTTCAACAGAGTTGAGTCTGCATTAACCCAACATAGCAGTTGTGGAGCTGGGAGAGCTCCAGACTGATGACATCATAACTGAGTCATAAAGACTGCATCTAGATCATCATGTGGTCGATCCTAAGTGTAATAAGATTACATCATAATTAATCTTTTATTAAACATGACTGATTTATGAGTTACATCTAGTGTCTTGACCTGTCAGAGCCATATGGATGAACTCTGGTATAACTCCGGAACTCTGGAGTTATCAGTAGGACCTTGGCTTTACCTTATGTGGTGTGCCACTATCCAAGTCTCGGTATGCAGTCCTGTATTTGTCAGAGGGTTTGGAGGTATGGAGATGACTTGAAGTGACTTAGAGAAGAGAGAAGATTACCATTGGGTTACAATGGGAGTCTGGCATCAAGCTGAGTATTGGAGTATGTCTAGTCTATTCAATATCACAACTGAAGTCATTACAGAGGGTTTGTACACTATATATACTATGGAGAAGATGGATGATTAAGTATATACATATCAGATTGGTAAGACAGAGTTTGGAGAAAACATAACCAGAGCAGTGCACTGGATGCACAGTTCGCTGGAGCTGTGCTGCACAGGATCAGAGAAAGGTACAGACCATGGGAACTAATTAAATAAGGAACAAAGAGATGATGTATTGTATATACAGAGGTTCAAGGGGACAAGAGTGCATAATTGGTGAGTTTACCACTGGAGGTATTGTCAAAGTGTAACTCCGGTACAACTCCGGTACAACTCCGAAGGTGCTCCGCCTTCCTTTCGTACGTCCTCCGATGCATCCCCTCCGGAGTTGCATTTATCC
>JBBPTO010001328.1:0-16559 GCA_038094155.1 Pulveroboletus cf. aberrans
CTTCAAAATGCACCAACATTGGGACACTTTTTTGAGCCACTGTATGCACAACAGCAATGGCACATTCTTTTTTCTTGTTGACAATTTCAGTGCACACTATGTTTCCTATAAACCAACAAACATTTGACTTGCATTTTTCACACCAAATCAGACATATTTTGTGCAACCATGTGATGCTGGAATAATTCATTGTTTCAAAGCAATCTACTGCTGTAATTTTTGCATGCATGCACTTGATCATCATTTGCAGCACAAGCAAATCCAACCAATGCTGCAGGCTGAGGAATTGCATATTCATGACCTCCACTCATGAA
Source organism: Pulveroboletus cf. aberrans (assembly GCA_038094155.1). Taxonomy (NCBI): domain Eukaryota; kingdom Fungi; phylum Basidiomycota; class Agaricomycetes; order Boletales; family Boletaceae; genus Pulveroboletus; species Pulveroboletus cf. aberrans. The sequence continues at coordinate 315 of JBBPTO010001328.1, forward strand.
ACTAAATCTTTGGCCTACCTCCTACAATTGATGAATTGCTCAACCCTGCTGAAGAACATGTTAGTGAGCCCAACTGGGCAGCTTCAGATGGAAGTGTTGAAGGCATTGCTGAATAAGTTCATCAGGAGATGGCACAAGCAGATAGTGATGTGATTGAAATTGAAATTGATGACAAAGACAATGATTCTGAACTGATTGTTTTGTTCATGTGCACTGAGCTGATTAAACTGTGTCAACAGCTCAAAGAAGGGTATGTGCATATGGTAATCTCACAGTTTCACTTGAACTCTCCCATCAGCTCTGCAGGTTTCATGCAATTTTATGCCAAGAAGAACTTGTCCATTCCACACAGACCACATTACATGCTTACTACTTGACCACTCATACAACACTCCTGTAACATAGCACTAGATTGTGTCACAAATGTCACAAATGTCACACATTTCCTGTTGCATAATGCATGACATTTTCCCTGCCCGAATCGTATGCATTATGAGCAAGTCTACTGTAGTACAAGGCAGCCATTTCTTAACTGGTGCCAAGTCCCACCTTTTTCCTGTCAGAAGAGCGACCAGGCTGGATAAATACGTCGGATGTAACATATGCTTAGCACGAAGATGTCATCTCTTTTTTGCCTCCGATGTATCACATCCAAATCCATCCCATTCTGCCAAGTTCTGGCATACCCAGGCTTGAACTACTGCCGGCAATGATTTCCGTGGTAACAATCATAAGAAATAATAACATTTCATTGGCAGAATGGCAGCCAAGTTCTGCCAACAACACCAGACGTTTTACAACCCGCGTCATAACTTGAACACGGCCCTCCAGGCAGACCTGGACCCGCAAGTGGCAGGCATGTGTGTCTGTGTTACGCAATCAAAAAATAATAGATCATATATCCGAACGGAATTATGTATACGAGGATTGCAAGTAGAAGAAGTAGAGAAAAATCTATCCGATCAGACCGGCTGCTAGTCTAACATGAAACGGTACTATTAGTATAGAACCGAAGCAGAAGCGGGAAACTGATAGTGCCCGCAAGTTGGTTACGCTGTCACGGCCCAAACCTGCCAGTGGCGGAGAATGTCACCAGATTTCCGCAAAGGCGCGGCGGAAGCATGCGTGTCGAACACCCCACTTAGCACAAGCCAAAATGCGCATGCAAACATTCAGGATCCTCCCCCCCCAAAAAAAAACTATTTCAGACAGGACCTTGTGGGTGTCAGTCCCCTGCAGCTAGACCCCTGCCGCGCGAGCTCAGCGTCTCTGTTTGAGATGGGAACTGACCGGAATCGGATCTATCGCCGTTTTCCGGTCGTTTTCGGGAAATAAAATTGAACGACAGACCTAGACAGTTCATCACGATCGGGTAATGTGAAGACCTCTTTCATCATATGAAGTCACCTTCATTGTCTCTTTCGTCAATCAAACATCACATCCTCAAAATTTCAAGTTCACGATTTTCGTCGTCCAGACCCCGGCCGATCGAATTCACAGCTATCACCGCGATCATCGCTCGTCCAATAAGCTTGAACGCTCCATCAATTGCATCTTGGGTCGTCATCGACACCATCTTACACTGACAATCGTATTTGTAATGCCTCCACCCCGCAGTAGTTTTCTATCCTAAGGTATTATTGCTGTCGCCGACCCACATTTTCGGCGTCGTATCAGCATAAGTTGCATCATAATCAAAAACGAGCTGCCGGCGAGCGCAATGAGCTATCAAAAAGTGTCATGATATTGCCCATTGGATAGACAAGTTTGATCGTACTCCGCTGAAAAGCGAGGGTTGCCACCACTTATACTGTGAAGTCAGCAGCTCACCAGATAGGGGACCCCCTTTGGCCGGGTGTTGAGGCAACGACGGGAGATGATACTGGGGGGGGACATACCGAAGAGACCACCAATCCCCAGAATCATGATTCCTATTCCCATACGAGCACTGAACAGTGGGACATTAGTGCTTTAACATGATTGACCTGGTGTTGTGGCAGGACGAACCCGATCTCGGAGAAATCACTGGTTAGCAAAGCCATGAGGGGGGACATCAATGCGACAACTGACAATGATCAGTCCATTTCACACCTTCAGACCAACGAAATAGAGGGAGGGGGACTCACAGATGCCACAGAAATAGCCATATAGCACTCCGAGTACCACGACCGTCACGTCATTACTCAGACCAATCATGCCGAGAATAACAACCCCGCTCAGAGAGGTCGCTATAATGCTGAGCCCAGGGACACCGATATAGGGTGCAATGAATCCGGCAGACAATCGACCTATGAAACTACCCCCATTCACAAACACAAACTGGCTGAGTGAGGTGAATGGTACGGACGGAAATAAACAAACACTTACGGAATAGAATGAGAATGTCTCTGAGTTTCCATGCTTGACAGAATCCAGTTGCAAGTAATAGAGTGGGTAGTAGAATGCGACCTGAAAACATAGGGCTCTGCCAGATATATGAATCAATCGTTAGAAATAGCCACAGGCAATCGATGAAAGAAATACCCCACGGCCATCAGGCAAAAAGGTACGTCGTGAATGATTCCCCTTCCAACTGACAAGTAATTCACAGTACATTTAGGCGGTTCCAATCGCGTGCGCATGAGGAAACAGGTAATAAGCAGTAGTGCACTGATGAACGTGGCACTTATTCGCACACCGTTCGCAAATCCTACGCTCCCGTTGAACAAGTAGTTCAGCATGACGGGGTGCACGATTGCTCCAATGGAGGATCCGGAAGTAACCAAGCTCATTGCAAGCGTGCGGCGTCGGTGGAAGTAATGAGACACCACCGCTACTGTCGGGACGTACATCAACCCTTGACCTGCTCCGAGGCAGATTCCCTGAACAAGGATGATCTGCCTCTCTGTCAGCAGGGAGGGTCGCATAATATCCCACAGAGGGAATGGCAGACCTGGTAATATTGACCTTGTTTAGTGAGCGAGAGCATGAATAACGCGAATGACTGCAATAGTGATCCTCCTATCACCAGATGGTAGCTCGTAGGAATTAATATCAAGTCCCACAAAGACATTTATTGAGACCTACAAATAACCACGGTCGTAAAGTACCCCAGCGGCAAGGCTGAGGCTTGTGATCATACATGCAGCGATAGCCCCGATCCATCTACCAAACAGATTTCCATCACCGCGCAGACACTCAAAGGTTCTAGACGGGACTTACGATATTGCAGCCGAAGATTTGTTAGTCAAATATTGTAAGGTGTAAAAGTCTACAGCCGCAGCACGTTAGCACAACATAAAGGACCAGCAGAAAGCCCATACCTTGGTAGACGCCAAACGACGTGGCGTACCTTTTTTTGTACCCCCTGTGAGCGTGCCGTTACTCTGAAAGTCGATGTTATACCTACCCGACACTGCAGAATTGCACTAATGCGCTGTCATACCGATCTTTCAGTCGGAAGATCAGGGACCACTTGCCGAAACGACACTCACGCTCCGATGACCGTGCACCATGCTGCACTGCCACCTTCTGGAAATTGCTCTACTTTGATTTTCGTCTCGTCCGAATCCTTCTCATCCGAATTAACGTGTGGTGAGGCAATCTGTCTCGACGGTGTGTTTGAGGACATCTTGAGAGGACGATTTGTCCGTGAGGGATACCCCCAAATTTCAATGGCCACTTATAATCACTACTGGAAAGAACATCACCTCAAAAAGTCCGCAGGTAACGTGAAGTCACCGCGGACACATGTTCTAGCACGGGAAAAAAGATGGTCCATCGGCTCAGTACGAGCCTGAATTTGCGCACTGATCGAAGGAACTGCAGTTGCCATTCAATTTCCCCATTCAGTTTCCCGGACCGTGTTAATCCCATTTACGGGAGCCCCTGAGAGTGTGTTCTGTCGGTTCTCAGATTGACATACGATGAGTATTGCATCGTTCGTGCTTACTGCTCAAGCTTGCAGGAGGACAGGCTTCATGTGTGTAACATCCGTGTTGTTTCGGATGCGGCAGGATTGAACCGCCACTATCGGTGGATATAGGTCAAGCCACAACCTCAAAACCCATGTCTAACATGGTGTCATGTCGTTACCTGAGACGGGATCGCAGGTCACACTACTGGCCGTGCGAAGCAACATTGAAATAACCACCGATATTACCATTCAAATCGACCACTCAGGTCCCGATAGAAATTATGCCTTCAAGGACAAGTCATCTGAAATGTGAGGAAAGAATGTCACTATTTTTGATCCCATAAGTCGGCCTGAGGAAGCATAATTGGGGTTGACAATTGACGGTGATATGGTGAGGCTTCCCTCCCGGATCATATGGAATGGTACCACGTTCATTTACAACATTTCCATCGAAGAGTGTACATCCACGCTTGGCCGGCGGAGCAGACCACCCGGGCTTCAGGTTCTCAGTGGGTTCGTACGACGACGGCATGAAATGCTTTCTGCATGTAGCATGGCGAATAGCAAGCGGCCCAGATTAAAGCAGGTGGATGACATAGGTACTACTTGGACCGGTAGCTGAAGGTGTAGGCTTGAGCTCTGGTACTAGTAGGTCTCTAGGGCAGCGCAAAGTGCGACCGTAAAGTAGAGTTGGCAGGGTGCGACAAAGTGACATCGAACCTGTTTGGGAATCCGTTATGCGCCCCTCTCCGAGGACTAGGCCCAGGCTCGCAGTGACCGCTGGCGGTGTGGGAGGCAGTGCGCGCACGGACGGGGAAGAGAGTTGGATGGGGGCCTGCGAAATGCTTTCGTCATGAGGCTACGCACTAGGACTGTTTAGGGAACTATTTACTAGCCACTGCCCCGAAGGAGCACAAGAACTGGGGAGTAAAAAACTTCCTGTTGCGGAGTGAAGCCACCGGCCAGCTAACCAGAAGGGGCTTAGTTAATTTGTGACCGTCAGTGTGAATCGTTCGGTCCGGGAGTGTTGTGTTAGCATTCCGAAGCAGTCCGTTTCCCATGGGCCACCAACATAAAAAATCCGGACAGTTATTGACACCGATCAGGGCCTCTCGTCAATCACAGATGACCCCAGAAACTCTAGGAGATTTACAAACGAAAATTAGCTGCCGTGTCATTCGCTCTCCGCCTCAACGCCAATACTGACTTGGGCCCGTCTCGTCCTGACCCCCACAGTTTTGCATGGATCTTCACCGACTTGCAATCGTTGGCATCCATCGTCTCCACTCACCCGCATTGCTTGCAGTGTCTCTCCCTTGCGCCCCCACCGTCTTTCCCTAACACGTGCCGTCTCGCTTTGGCTCCGTCTCGCAAGCAACCCCGCCGACTTGCACTACGCCCCACCGTCTTGCTCCCGCCGTCATTCCCTCGACCCTACGGTCTCGCACGGACCCTTGCCATCTCGCCTTGACCCGCGCCATCTCCCTCTGGCTCCAGCCGTTTCGCACTCCTCCCCGTATCCTCCTACCGCGCAACGATGACGGGGCCGCCACCAATGTGCCCACCCCCTACGACGGCGATGAGATGGCGACGCAACGGCGACCAAACGATGCCGCGATGGTGGCGGGACGACCACACAACGGCGACCGCAACGATGGTAGCATGGCCGCAATTACGACGACGACGCGACGAAGGTGGCACGCCAGCGAAGCCACGACGGCATCGTGACGCGTGGATCACAACTGCGACCGCGGCGACGATGGTGCGGCCACATGACCGCAACGGCGCGACGACGGAACATGGCCATGACAACGACGGGAATGCAACGAAGGTGGCACACCAGCGAGACCACGATGGCGTCGTGGCGCGGGGATGCTGTGACGGCGATCCGACGAAGGTGGCACGCCAGTGATGCAACACGGTGTCATGATGGGCAGATTGCGATGGAGAAACGCCGGCGACCACAACGACACGACAAAGGTGACGCGGTCGCGACCACGACAGCGACGCGATGACGGCGATGGCATGGCTGGCATGGCTGAAGCGACGGGACGGCTGGTACAGCCCCGACGGCGGCAGCGACGCGGCGTGGGCCACAGAAACGGGAACGGCGACGAGAGAGTTGGCATGGCCCTGATGACGACGACAACGGCGACGGAAAAACTAGTCTACCTTGGGTGGTGGCGTTTTCGTGATCCTCCCTTTGGTCCAACTGGCTACGACGGGACTCCCATCAAAGCTCCCCGATATCGTTCCCCTCACCCACACCGCAGCTGTCCTCTGCACTACCTGGTCACCTGCAAGCTGCACGACAGAGATGGAAACATTTGCTACTATGAATCCGAATCTGATTCGTTGTACTTGTTCTCTGAGCATTCAATTTCGAACCCCCAGCACAGAATGCGCTTCCTTCCGAGACGTGCCCTGGATGTCTCTGGATGCGAGATTACAAGAGCACGAACTGATCCTGTTTATCGTCTCATCGGGTGAGCGCCCTCCACACTCCGTACACGCTAAGCTGACGTTTTCATCCGTCGCTGGCTGATTCCTTCCAATGGGACATCTACCCACCCGTGCTGTCTTCAGAGCCATCTCTGTCTGACACCGAATTCTTTACAGGCAAGACAGCCCGCTGGACCCCGTTAGCCTCGGAAACAGCGCTGTCTACGTTAGCGATGATCTGCCACTACCTACGCCAGCTCTGATTTCCATCCCACCTCCGGCACCCCGTTACAATGAAACTGGCAACAGCAACTCCCGTGCATGCTGATTTGCTCCCTGTCAACACGCCAATCATGGATTCTACTGGGGACAATGTACGTGCTGATCTTCCGAGTCGTTGCTGCCACTCACTGGCTTTGAAACTCTGTGGGGGGTTGTGTGATGCCAGACAAAGGATCCGTAACCCCGAGTTTCAAGCAGAGGGATTGAAGGCGAACGCGAGGAAAGTGTTGCAGACATTGACGGAGGGGTAGATTTAGGACAAATCCCTACTGTAGAAGGATTTCTAGGGTTGCAATTGCACACAAAGCTTGCAGCAGACTGAAATAGTCCATCTGAGTCACTGACTTACAGATATTGTTGTAATCTTGCTCTTGCCAGGCTTTGCTGTGCTGCTTGCACTCAACTAACTCACTCACAATTGGATGTGGTAGAACACCTGCAACTTGAAGTTGCATCAGTGTCTCTGGAGCAAGCCTCAAACCAATCCAGCACCCCAAAACCCTCTTCAGTGCTTGTCCTGATTGCAATCATGTATGACACTCCAGTACCACACATGGTATCATATGGTGTGACTCATAATGAGGATATCAAGATGAGATTGTCTGCCCAAGTGACTTGAGGGAACTGCTCCTAGGAGGACATGGATACAAGAAACTAGGGGCACCCTATGTACTCCAATATGCTTGCCAACACCCATTCATTGTCTGCCATTTTGATCAATGAACTCATTAAGTTTCAGCCTTTTCTCAGGTCCTTGTTTAGCAAGCAATGCAGATAAACAGCCTCACCTTTCCTTCCTCCCCAGTTGAAGTCCATGAGGCTAATGCCACCAGCAACCCATAAAATGTTCAGTGGTCATGCATATGTATAAATTGTGCTTCAAGAAACTTGCTGCAAAGGTCCCTGAATTGCATGGCCAACTTATATCAGGTGTTTCTGGTATCTTCATCCAGCCCAGGGTGAACACCTGTCAAATAGTCCATCAGAACTGCAGTGATATTGCCTGGAAGGATTTCATATGTGTGAAGATGGGGTGCATGGTTGAGGTTGGCACAGAACTGGTGAAATTTGATCCAGTGTGAGTACCACATGATCTTGTTATGCTATGAAGGGGCAGGAGTTGCCAAAACTAAGTACAGGAATTACAGGAATGAACAGGAGTAGTTAGAAAACTCACCTCAGCTGCTGTCCAGGAGGTGGGAGGGATGACTGAGGGAGAATAAGGTAAAAGGGAGTGAATAAAAGGGGGTTGAGGTGTGGTCACACCAACTCCAACATGTTCTGAAGAAAATCTGCTTAGGAAAATAGCAATTTATCCTAGAAGTGATATAAGCAAGCAAATGGTGCACATTACATAGGATTGTAAGTGGTGTCCAAGTGCTTCAATGCCTTCTGAATGTCCTCCATTGTCATCTCTGTGAGGACTCCATGACATGTCAACAGAGCATTCTCAGACCTGAGTAGAGTGCCTCAGAGGAGCATGAAGTTAGGAATTGACAGATCTCAAGAACTAGATCCTGGTTGCTGATATCTGGTAACTGGGCATGCCTGGCATGTTCTTCAGGAGCTTGTCAGCTGTGATGAATACAAAGTGCAATCCATGATGATGATGATCACCACTGCCTGCCCTTAGAACACATGATAGGTGTCAAAATATATAACTCCTCTGAGGTCCTCCAACTTACTCCAGACCTGTTCCACTCAACTCCGACGCTTTCACCTACCAAGTACAACTCCTGACTCCGGAGTTATTCGGAGTTGACCCAATATTCAGTAATGTCTCTTTTCCCTTTTGGACCTCCTATTTCCTATTCCGGACATTACATCGGAGTTACATCAGAGTTCATGCGCTCTGATTTCCATCAGTATTTTAGACAGTCCGCTTTGTCATCCCTTCCTCAGTTGTTCCACTACCACTGTGCAACTGAGGTCAGTCTTTTTAGCTACATCTAGCTTTCCTTTTTACTTATGTTTGTAGTCAGGGTATCTCTACCCCTCCATAGCACACAGAATCTGACAATAGGCCTATTGAAACTGGTCTGGATCTGGTTTCCCACACTCCAGATGCCTCTTCATGAGTTTAGATTCCTGTTTCTTAGTCAGGATGATACTTTGTTTCATTTTCATGCTCATTTCCTTACTATACATCATTCACACTGCTGTCCCTTCTTTTAATCAGCTGACTGGTATCTTCAGAGCCATGGGTTCATGCACTGCTTTATATTACACATGTGCACAATGCTGCATGTGAAGCTACTGACTTTGTCAATCCACTATCCAAGAAGGGCATGCCAAGTAGTGAGGCATTTTTTGTATGGGGACCTATCACAGGCGACACTTGGAAAATGACATTCATTGACATGTTCTCGTTTTTCGTGTCTGTTACATGAACTTGTCTCCTTAGTCACTCAATACTGCTGCTCTGGGAATGTGGTAAGAAAGTAAAACATGGCGAATAAATGTGCAGACTTTGCATTATACTGAGTGCCGTAGTACCAGAGTTTTTTTTATAAGTAGTTCAGTCCCTCGCGCACGTACCAACTGCAATGTCAGTAAGTAGTAGTATGCTGTCACTGTGCTTATTCACAATGCATATTTATAGCCACACTCTTGTACAGGTGTGTCGGACTACTACGGTGGTAAGCCTCGTAACGTAGTAGCAGAAACGAATCACGGGTCAAAGTGATTAATGTAGACTGTTCTGCGAAGATTCTCCAAGACTGATTAGAGTGTCCCAAGTGATGTCTCAAACCAATGGCTAAACTTGAAATTGGAGATACCAACAATTCGGACGTTATTGGTCTTGTCGCTTACCATCAGGGCCGCCCAACTCGCCGTCAACGTTCCGCACGATGTCGAGCCCACCGTCTTCACAGTCCTTGCATGCTTCTATGCATGCACCGAAGCCAGAGCGCCCAGTCGCCACCCTGCGACCGCCTTCGCTCGGCCAGCTGGCTGCCCGCATCAACCTCAACGCAACCCCATCAACCACCAGTTCGCCCGCCCGCCCGCGTCTCGCTGCCTCTATCCTTCGCACGGGCTCGCAGACATCCTTGTGCACGACCACCACCAATGAATCCATGGTCGTCAATCCGCCGTCCACTCGGTCAACCTCGCCAGCGCTGACAACTACGACGGCTGCCACTCCTCCTAAATCCACGACACCTTCCATCCCGGAACAGGCCCTACTTGAAATCGAACCTCTCACGCAAGAAAACCTGAACGAACTTAATCAAGAAACCGGCTCTGCAGTCAAGCATCCAGAGAAGAAGGTCAAAGGGTATAAGAATATCCCCAGTCTCGATGCTATCACTGCCCGCCTGGCCAAAGCGAGATCGCTTAGCATTGATGGTTCAGCGCGTCCCCCAGAGGCGGAGATGATCGAGGATCCGAAGACGCCTGGGGCCGTTATGAAGGCCCCAGAGCATCCCCTTCAATATACTTGGTGTGTGAGCCCGCTTAGATCAGAGAGGATCCTTCCCATATCATATGCCGTATCCGTAGGACCATCTACCACGACACCAAATCCAAGGGTCCCTATGTGCCTGGCAAAGGCGCAGGCGATGAGAGTGTCCCTTTCTCTGCCGTTCCCGAGTCCGATGATTACGAGGCGGGGCTTACCGTCATCGGCGAGTTCGACACTGTCGAATCATTTTGTCGTTATTTCAATTGGCTCAAGCCCCCCTCAAAGCTCGAGCGGAATTCCAACTATCACATCTTCAAATCCGGGATCAAGCCCATGTGGGAGGATGCTGCGAATGCACAAGGTGGAAAGTGGGTCCTTACGATGAAGAACAACCCAACCCTGCTGGATCGATGTTGGGCTTGGCTGGCTATGGCGCTTGTCGGGGAGGAGTTGGAGGATGGCGACGAAATTTGCGGGGCAGTCGTGAGCCTGAGGAGTAAAGTGGACCGTATCCAGGTGTGGACACGGAGCAAAGATGATGTAGAACGACTCAACGGCATCGGGAAGAAGCTCGTCAAACTGTTGGATGTCTCTGAGGCTGATGGCATCGGGCTTGAATTTCAGGTTTGTTGTTTGGCTTTCCGTTTCGCGCAGCCCTTGACCATCGCCGTGATGACGGCGGTTGCAGTACAATACGGAGGATCGGCCTTTACCGAATAAGTTCCTCTCCATCCAGGCAATGCCATCTACATCCTACCGGTCAACATTTGGCCCGTCTGCAAGTCATACCCAGAAGGGTTCCTTCGCAAACGTCATGACTCCCGCCAATGATGCTGGCACGCCCGCGAGTACCGTGAGCGGTGGAGCCTTCGGGGGCTTCGGGATTGGCAACATCAGTGGATGGAGAGGTAAACGTACCTGAAGCATGATCCGGCAAAGTTTGGGGGAGAGAGAACCTACATGGCGAGCTGTGATGAGTCCATGTGTATACTTCGTTTGGCAATACCTCACTGTTCGCATTTCATCAGTCCATTTGAAGCAATAAGATCCTGGAATTGTATTATGACCACTACGTTTGCCTTGCGCACTCAGCCGATTATTCATCAAGCCAGATGTTCACCTCGTGTTGAGTTTTTCTTGCATCACTAGATCGGATCCTATCTCTTTATATATCATCCTCCCCTGCATGTCTCATGGGACAAGACCATTCTCTGCCTTCAACTAGAAACCGATTCTTCCAAGTGTCCAGATCAACATGGATTCTCAATTTGAGCTGCAGTGGGGACCGGGGCTGTGTGGTGAGCTTACTCGAGTTCATTTTACACCGTCTGTAATTAGCAATCACTGATGCATAGGATTTGTCGTGTCAGCGGCGTGAGTGCTCTCCTTGCATGTGACAAGTGTGGTCACTCGTGTGTCTCGCGAGTGAAACAGACCTGTCCGAGATGTGTCTGACCGCGGAATAAACATAAACAGGTTATTCGGGTGTATGCTCGGGCAGTGTATGCTTTATTTCTCAAATTTTCCTCAGGACTTGAGATCGTTGAAGATCGTGGTGCGTGGTTCCTTGATTGCCTTCTTATCGGGGTCCTGGCTGTTCTGAAATGATACGTCAAGGTGACGTTTCTGTTGTATGTCCGCTTCACTTTAATGCCGGAGGTTGATAAGGGACTCTAATCATCGGAACATTCTAGAATGGTGGCAAGTCTGCATACGTGTTTAGCTGCGGGCCTTTATTGGAAGCTCGTTGCAGCATGTCATGGCGTCAGCGATGAAGAATGTCCTTCAGAACTTCCATGGTGCGTGCACTGCAGCGCATTTTGTGGGGCAAGAGGCTAAAGGGGCGGCATGGCTCGCATAGGGAAATGACGGTACGTAAATCCGATCAAGACCTCAAGCTGTCAGCTGATACTTAGGGTTTCGCCAGGCAACCATTTTTATTAGCGTAAGTATCTCCCAATTGCGGTTACTTGGCGGCGATGCTGAGCACCCGATCATTATTAGTATGTCATGACCTCCACGGTCCAATGGTGGGTTACGGTCGTGCACCCGTGCCGTTCTCGATAACATCAAGCTGAACTTACTCGGACAGCTTTTACGCCCACCGAGTTTGGATAAGTGTGTTTGAACATTCTACTTCCACGTGGTTCCCGATGCCAATGTTTTGCGTTAGTTAGCGGACGAAACATGCTGGTAACATTTTTGATTGTGAGTAACGTGGTCCCTATCGGTGATGATACTGTGCGACATATTACTAAAGCGCAACATAGATATCGACCTCGCTGACGCAATTCGGTACGTGGCTCCTAGCATCTGCCTCACCTTAGCTTGAATGATTTTCGCCTTCACAGCATTTGGAATGAGTCTGTATCTTCTATTCCTGCGCTGACGTACGCCATGCTGAATTCTGCTCCGATTGCAAAAGCTTGTGGATATGTGGCGTGTGTCGTTTTACATCATTGCCGTCTAAACGAGTTGATGAAATCTGCCTAGCCTCTCTAGTCGCAACGCGGATGTCATATTCTCATCCCCGGTCCGTTGGCCTGCCATTTTCTTATCGAATCCTCCAGGCCTGACGTCTCCTTTACCTAATAGTGGTCTCCGCGTTCTGCACTCCTTGGGGCCATTTGTGACATCCTGATCACGGGTTCCGTGTTCTTCTACCTCCGAGGAGGACGTCGGGAAGTACGGAGGTATACACTACATCAAACCATCCTGGCTCCGATGAAATAGCTAATAGGTCGCATGGGACTATTAGATCACGGAATTACATTCGACATCTGACCATCGTGTTCGTCAACATGGGCGTCTTTACATGGTAAGCTAGTCAAATCAGATGATCACACGACTTGACCGTGCTGCTCATTAGTCTCGTTTCGATCGTATGGTGTTTATTAGTATGTCCCTTCTCGAATCATAGTCGTCACGTGGGTGACGTGTATGGACCAGTACATGGTAGATAATGGAAGGTACCTCACTGCACTCCCAACGACCTTTGTGTGTAACGGTGAGTGTTCTGATCATATATCTTGTCAGCTTTCAAGGCCGATCTCTACGTGTCCCGTAGCATATGCGAACTCGATGATGGCGGTGTAGGTGGTCTGAAAGTGCGATCACCTTTTCTGAACTGATGCCCGTGTTTGAGAATAGGCTGAATGCACGGAAATCCGTCCGGGAACGAGAAATGAACGCCAGGATAAACCATTATAATCTTTCGACCATAGAAATCAGATAGGCTTCGGGCGGTGAGACGCGCAATCTAGAGACCGTGTACGGTGGTGTATATCGATCGTGCCTGTTCATGTTTCAGGGTATTTAGGTAGGGGTTTCATGTACGCGGGTTTCGTTCTTCGTTCTGCGGATGTTATAGATTCGCTGGTCAAACGTGTGGACCGACAGTTGAGTTCTCGACGTGACCTCTCGGTCATGATTTCTGGATCATGATTTGGGCTCCACCGACGAACCGGAGAGGCGAGACTTGGCACCAGACTGTCGCTAAGTAGGCCAGCGTAGGGTTCAATGCGGCCTTGCGAGCGTCTGGGCTCACTTTGTTTATGCACGATCAAGGAATTCAATTGTTTTAGGAACCTTCTTGATGACGGACAAGATCTTGTCGAGAACCGAGATTTGCTAGTGACAGTGTGAGAGTTGATCTGTACCAAGACGTGTTGAGGGAAAGGGCGTGTCAGAAGAAGTTGGACAGATCCCCGGCGGACAGTCGGACGAGTGGGTGTCACGAGTGAGATACATCAGACCGATGTGGAGAAGCAGAATTGTGGCGCGGTTCCGCACGAATAGAAGACGATACAGAGACATGGCTTCGAGTCGGCGCCCAACGGTCGCCGACATCAACTGTTGCGTTCATCACGATAGTCTACTGCCTTTCAATCACATAATGTCATTATGGAGTGTCCCCATCCAAATTGTCACTCACAACACGTCTTAGCACAGATCGACCCCCACTCCGAGTCGCTGGAATATCTCGACAAGATCTTATCCGCCGTAAACAAGGTTCCGACCCGCGGAAACAAGAATCCCTATGATCGTGTTGGTCGAGGTGGCCCTACTCCACTACACATTCCGCTAGTTCACAGGACCCCATGCACTCTCTAGTCAATCTTCAGCGCTGTCTTTGGACACACCCGTTCATCTGTTTCATCGGATCACCTTGACGACGGGGAGGTCTAATGAAACCGGCACCGAATTGGGTGGACACCCGACTCGATCCCTGGCCGGACTCGGAATCTGGATCCGATCGTTTCTCCATTTGAAACTAAAACGCCATACGGTCCCCTCCTACGTCGCCTGGCAAACCCATTCTGTCTTTCGTTGGTCTTCAGATTCACTGCTTAACGTCGTCCTCGTTTAGCATGCGATGACCAGATACGTGTTTTCGAGTCGGCAATCCTGATCTGGTGGCGCATCTTTTTAGCTTCGTGATTCGGCTTTCCGCAAGACCCAACTGAGGGCGTGTACTAGATGCGCATGGACGACGATCTAGAGGGCCGTATTGTTCGCTGTTTGATATGCTCAATGGCAAGGTGTCATCCAGGCCGATCATGGACTTACTCTTACGAGGTGCATCACTGATGATGTTGAGGTACCCTGCACTGGCTGACGAACTCGCAACGATGGCCGCGAACATTGGTGTTCGTTGATGGAGAACTTGCAGACGGACGACATTGGGTCACGAACGTTCACGATCGAGAAACAAGAGCTAGAGACGTGTCGGAATGCAGCGGAGTACATGGTTATTTTCTAGATCAGAACTTTAAAACGACGTGATTCAGACTGTTCGTAGATCAAGTGCTTGCATTCAATCTAGTATGTATCGCTGCAAAGTCTGCAGATTGTCTCTGTACAGCACATCAATGAGGATACCATTGAGCCAAGAGGATTTCTTCGACCTGGACGAAAGCATCGTGAGCCTTTGCGTCGTGAATGAAAGTTCGAATTTCTCGAGTAAGGAAACATGCAGTTTAAACATATTATGGATCAGCGATGCGAAGATAGCAAGAAAGCAAAAGGAAGTCGATCGATTCATAGATGGCAGATCACAACCACAACGTAAACTACGCACCGAGGTGTACGTAGAGAATCTGCTAGTCAAATGGTATACTGTCCGCCAGAGTGTTCGGTCGCCGTACCATCATCCGCAGCCCATATCGTCCCGATGACGGAATGGAAACCGGCGAGTTGCATCGCCAACGGAAGATGGATGACCCAGTACTGGCTCTCCCCATCTCTCCGATGGCTGTGTGACACGCAGAGAGCTACGCAAACTCGGCATTTTGCAAACCGCGTTCCATGACGTCTCTGATAATGAGCTGCCCGTCTTAGAGTGCAAATGACACGTCCAGCGGGCATTTTTGGTTCGGGATGCCGTGACAGGTAAAGTGCACCCATTCGCTCTTGACGAGTTGCGGGAAATGGACCGTCGATCTGTGTCAAGACCCTCGGTGCACTGAGTGACGATGTCGGGCTCGCTGCCCGCCTGAGCAAGTTCGCACTCGCCGTCGGCTTCCGTTTGATCGGTCACAAGAGATGGTTTCCGGTTCGTCATGGTACCTGACGAATCGCTCCGCCGAGTATGGAAGAAAGTCGTGAGTGACGAGGTATAGGTAAAGAGTGAGGAAATTGGGTTGACCAGTCCGATATAGACCGGCAGCGTGTAGTGGTAAAGGGTGAATTCGGCGGTGGGGTACCACCGGATGCGTGATCGAGTTGGATGCTTAGATAAGAGGACGTCGATGGCCGGAGAGATTTGACTACACAAACCGAGCATGCAGATAACCAGTGAATTTACCCAATGCTTTTGAATGGGAGGGGTGACCGGGCAGAGGTAGTTCGAGTGCTTCGCGCCCGAGAAGGATGGTATCGTCAAGGTCGCCATCATCCCAAAGAAGTTTGCACCGTCCCGGGTTCAGCCGGGAGATTTCTTAGAGATCTTGGCCGGTTTGCATTCCCTTGAGGGCAAAGGTCAAGGGCTTCGCGCCTGAAGGCGACGACGTCCTCCAGGTCTGTAATTGCCTTCAGTTCCTCATACCGTGCAGAGGTGGTCTGCGAGTATGTCTATGCAGTGAAATCTATCTGAGTGGCCTCGTGGACAAAGGCTGAGTGCCTCGCGCGTTAGGACAATCATCGAGGTCCGCAATTTCCCCAATCCGTCTATAGCGCTGGAAGAGATCGATTGTGCGGTTTCGCACATGTAACGACTTCG
>JBBPTO010001329.1:0-16556 GCA_038094155.1 Pulveroboletus cf. aberrans
ACCCTTTTTCCATGTGGAGGCCTTTTTCATGTCTTTAAGAACATCATCATAATCCTTTAATTGTTGGACTGGATGTCTTTTATCCCCAAGTACATTGCCAGGTCTTTTTGAAATTCGATGCTCACGCTGAGATCTGTGGGGTGGAGGTGATGGTGATAAAGGGCGTGATACTTGTGGGGGTGTGACTGGATCTGGTTCTGGAGTGGGAGAGGGTGTTCGTGGTGGATGAGGAGGATGAGGAGTGGGTGCCATATCAGACTCATCGGACGAATCAGAAGAAGATTCTTCTGAATCATGTGTAGGTGTTTTCCTTTTGTGACTTATCTGTTTGTGCGGTTTAGCACGAGGGCACTTAGGAAATAGACTTTTGTCAAAGATAGCATGTGCCGATGTAAACAGAGAGTTATCGGGCTTTATGAAAAGGAAGTTTGTGGTACTACCAGCTGATATGCCAAGGTAGACCATTAATTGCAATTTTGGTTGCAATTTTCCTTGTCTAATTTCTTCTGGGATATGAACATATGCACCACAGTCAAAAACACAATCTATAAAGGGCTTCTCTCCATGTACTAACTCATATGGAGTTTTCCAGTTTAGTCAAGAGAGTGGGGTGCGATTGTAGACATGGCATGCATGAAGCAACGCAAATTCCCAGTAAGAAGGTGGTAAGCAAGCATGTAACCGCATTGCTTGTGCTTTATCCATTAAGGTTTGGATTATCCTTTCTGCTCTACCGTTTTGTTGGTGTAGATAGGGAGCAGATTGATGGATATGGATCCCTTGATCACGCATGTATTCTGTAAATGCTTTGGAAGTATATTCTCCTCCAGCATCAGAACACCAATGCTTAATATTAGCATTATATTGGTTGCGGATATAGGCAATAAAATGTTTTGTTGCCTTAAGGGTTTGGTCCTTGGTGCAAATGCACACTATCCAAGAATGTGAAGTGAAATCATCATAAAAGATGACTGCATACTTCGATCAATGGTATGATTCAACCTCAAATGACTTTAAGTCAGAGTGAATCAATTCAAAGGGAGCGGTTGCCCGCTTCTCACTATGAGGAAACGATCTGTTTGGTTGTTTGCCTAATTGGCATCCAGGACAAACTGCTGGATTTTTGGGAATAGAAACATCGGAGAAATCTTTTAGATGCTTCTTTGCTGCATTAATGACATCTTTTGAGGGATGAACCATTTGTTGATGGATTATCTCATAGTCTATAGAGGCCATTGTTAAGTTTGGGCCGTGGGACTTAGGATGAATTGGTTTTGCTTTTATCCAATAGAGTGTATCCATTCCATGGGAATGGAACTCAAGGGTTTTTATTTCCATACATTTGTCAAAAATGGTGATAAGGTTTGTCATAGCATGTACAGTCATACAAGGGTCTTTCAGGATAGTACCCATTGATATGAGTTTAACATTTGCTGTAGGCATATATACAACCAGCGATAATCGCACAGGTTGTCCCTTAAATTCGAGAATGATTGATCTGACACCTTTAAGTTCGGCTTTCCCATTTGCAGTTAGAGAATAGATAGGTTGGGAGAATGGTTGGTATTCAGCAAAATCGGATATGTCATATGTAAAATGAGATGATGCTCCTGAATCAAGGAGCCACATATCTGGTGGCATATTACAATGGTGTTCCTTATCTTTCCCTTTCCCAGTATGCTTAGAGCACTCATCACACATTGTAAAATTGCATGTAGTAGGGATGTCCATTATTCTATCTACTACAGGAAAATTCACATAACTATGACGAAAAATCTGAGGCGGATACCGCACGTCAGTTCCTGAGTGAATAGATGGAAGGGATGGTACTAACCAATTGGCACCATCGGAGTTGCTGAGTGAAAAGGTTTCATTGAGATACTTGTCAAATTCGATATTGTGAAGGTTGACGACATCTTCATTGTACAAGTTGATGATTCCTCCTTCATTGACCTGATCCTCCACCTTGCTCTGCATTTCTACCTCCATTGGGACTTCTTCAATCGTTGGTATGAACTCAGGAAGTTTGGAGGCTGGATTGCAAGCACGACTTAATAAGTCGCGGACTTGGAGGGAAGTGAGGCCGGTGATGGACTTGTCCTTCTTATGTCTCCATCGCTGAATGCATGGGCAGAAGGAGTTGGAGGAGATGTGGTCCTTGAGGGTGAGGTGGGAGGAGAAAGGGATGCTGTCTGACCAGTCAAGGTGGCGGTTGGTGATCTTGTCGATGGTTTGAATTGCCTGCATGGTGGCAGGTCTTTCTCCTAAGCAGTCCAGCAAATCGATTGCATTTTGGACATGAGGGAATGCAGGTGGGCCATAATGGGCTGCACCAGGGGTATGCATGAGTTTGTGTGGGTTGACAGTTGGCAGGCGTGATGGTGGAGGGACGAAGGGGGTGTCAATGACGTTGGTGAAGGTGAAGGAGGCGACGGCGGCAGTGGTAATGGTAGCAGCCTGCTGCTTTCGTTCCTTGTGTTTCTCCTGGCCTTTGTCAGCCTGTTTACCTTCACACCATTTCTTCTTCCCATCCTTGTTGCTGTCATTGCTACCTCTGGCTTGTTGCTGCTCCGAGAAAGAGGGGTCACCACCCTTGTGCTTGATGTTTGAAACCTTGTTGGCACGGGGAGCTTCGGTTTTCTTCTAGCTTATCTGTTGCTGCCAAGCAGCAGTACAGAGCCATTCTAGCTTGGGGATGTCAGGGAGTTTTTTTGTCTCGTCAGAGGTGCCAAAGTTGGCATTGATGAGTTGAGTGGCAAAGTCAGCGTATTTCAGTAGTTTGTGCAGGACAAACATGACCTGCAGCTTGTCGGAGATGGAGTAGTCGAACACCTTGAGGTTCACAAAGTGAGCGTTTAATTTGGCGAATGCTTGAGTGGGATGGTTTGATTCAGGGATGACAAGGGCGTTCACGGCTTTGAACTTAGAGAAGGTGGAGGAAATGGAGGGGACATCGTATGCAATTTTGATAGTGTCCCAAAGGGCGTAAGCCCCAGTAGCCTTCTCAAAGCGAGTTTGAAGGTTCGCTTCGATCCTTACAGTCATGGTGCCAGAGGCGTGGTCATTGTTGTCATTCCAGATCTCTTGCTTTGCTTGCACGTCAGCGATGATGGCGGCAGTGGAACCTTCAGGGGCATCAGAGGGACCAGAGCGGTACATCATCAAGAACCAGAGGCCCTATGATTGAAGGTACACCTTCATCTCTTGGGACCAACGCTTGTAGTTGGAACCATTGAGGCGGGGGATCTCTTTGAGGGTGGAGGACATGGTGGAGAGTATCTAGGGAATAGATGTTAGTGACCTTTATCAATTTAATGAGAGGGAGCAGTCAAACCGCATCAACGCTTGATCGTCCAGAGCCCAAGATTTTGGGGGAACATAGTCTCCCCCTCCATCAGAGGTTCTATGTGGTGAATAGTCTGAGTGTTTCTGCATCAAGACTTTTGCCAAAGCAGTAAACTGCATAAGGCCACCAAAACGTTCAAAGTCCTGAGCATTTCTGCATCAAGGACGAACTAGGTTCACCTAGGGTTTTGGGAGCGTTTCCGCATCACCATTGCCCAGGGCTCATAACCTGTTGCGAGGACGCATATTAACAGAAGTTACCCAAAGGCAACTTACCTAGTTGGTGTTGACCTTATGATGAACGTTATAGTTGTAGAACAAGAAGTGTTATTTAAATTCAGACTCAGACAAGTCTTGTATACTGTCGATGTTCGCTTACATAATTACTACTGTATTTAGAATGTATACGCTACTTAGCAACATATGTGTGTATCTGATGTGCAAGGATGTGGAGGAATGGACCATCATAAATGAATACAACAAGTAAAACATGAGTTGGATCTTAGATAAATGGTAATGGGTTAGAGTGGCCCATTACAAACCATTACAAACCATTAGGGTTAGTTTGGTAGTCACTACAAACCAATACAAACCATTAGGGTTCTAGTGTTAATAAAAGTGTCAGAGATTGGAATAGAGTCTAGAAAATCCAGAAAAATGCTAGTAAATTTGTGTGAAATATGGAGATGGTGTAGATCATGAATTGATCAATTGTAACACTTGTTCTCACACCAATGTGGCTCAGTTTGGCATTTTCGCTAATTTCACTAATTACCATGTGCTTTCCTTTTCGAGTGACTGTCATTCCCACAGACCATCGTCCATTAACAAGGGTGTTCACACATTACGTAATATGTTTTCTTTTTCATTGTCTGTGCACAGCTCAAGCAAAATGTCACCCATAAATCACAGAAAATGGATCTTTACTGTATTTGTTAGCTACTGGAGGATATCTACGGTGGGGTGACATCAGTAAATTAATTTACACATGTCTAAGTTCAGCTTATAATGTCTGATATGATCTTTTCCTACTTTTCAAATTGCAAACCATATTCAGTATGGTCATTTTATATTCCAAAATATTAGAATGCTTATTGAAACCACTTTTTTTACAAAGTAGAGGGTCACCTTTAATCTCTGAGTCAGATTTGAAATGTTGAATAAATAAATTATGTCAAACAAGATAGATTTAGATGCGTGTAAATTTACTAATGGTGCAATAGTACTTACTGTAAAAGGGCAATTATGATTGCTACTGGCATGATGGGGGCATTGCTCACTTGATGGGGACCTTGCTCACTCGATGGAGACATTGCTCACTTGATGGGAATATTGCTCACTTGATGGAGACATTGCTCACTCAACCAGGACATTGCTCCCTTGATGGAGACATTGCTGACTCGATGGAGCATTGCTGACTTGACAGGGTCATCACTGGCATCACAGTGATTCTCTCACTTTAAATTAGATACATATATAATAAGATTAAAGTTGGAGATACAGAAAGAAAAGTAAGGCTGTAGATTAGTTTTGTTATTGAATGTAAGTGGTGTGATGAAGAAACAATGTAAATATTTTGTTTTACTGATTGAAGCAGTTCTTTACTTAACAGATGCAAAGTACTACAGGGATTTGGGAAGCATTCACCTTTGATTTGAACTTTAATTTCTCAAAGTTGAATAAGAGCTATGATAAAAGTAATAATGTCTCTCATTACTGAATGCAAGCAGAGTGTCAAAGGCACACAGTGAGCATTCACTTCTCATATGAATTTTAACCCATAAAACTAGAATGAATGACTGATGTCAAAGCCCTCACACTACCGAATGCAAGCAGAGTGCTGAAGGCACTCAGTGAGCATTTGCCTTCCATTTGAACATTATTACTTGAATGACTTCTGCCAAAGCCCTCACCTTACTGAATGCAAGCAGAGTGCTGAAGGCACTCAGCAAGCATTCGCCTCCCATTTGAATCTTATCCCATAAAACTAGGATGACCTGTGCCAAAGGCACAAGCAGCGGGTGAAAGGAGCTCATTCTTCTGATGGCAGAGCTTCCAGCAGCAACAGAGGATGCTGATATGACATCCCATCTTCATGCTGCATTTTTGAAAATAGTCTGCAGGGTGCTGGCAAGAACAGCATATCCATGTGCAGACCCTGAAAAGTCAAACAAGAAGGTGGACACACTCATGTGATGACTTCGAACACTCTACATCAGCTGCAATGCCAGGAGAAATCTGCTGATGACAGTGGCTGCTTGGGAAGCATGAATGTTTCTCAAAGATCTTTTGGATGGATGGATGGCCAAGCAGGACCTGGGTGTGTGGTCATGGCCAGATGGCATCAACTCATGGCCAGTGAGCATGAAGGACAATAACTATGCTCTGGATCTGCTGAAGGGTCCTTTGATGATTGATGGCAAGGAATCCCTGGGCAATCAGAATGCACAAATGCAGACCTACATCAGTGTTCATCTGTCTAACCATCAGAAAATGAAGAAAGACCATTGCTCAGCTAGCCATGTCATGGGACTTGGGCTTGGGTTCAAACAAACAGGCAATTCCAGAAATGAGTAAAGGATTGCATGAATTCCTAAAGGCAAGCGATCATCAACCATAATGATGCTGAGACCAACCATGAAACAGATCTTGAGATGTCATTCTGAGGTCGCAGTACACAGAAAGTAGAATTCAACCATGCCTGTCAACATGGATGTCAGTGACCAGGAGCTTCAATCACTGTGTCCCATCACAATGCCCATAGAGATGACCAAGGCTGAGTTGGACATTTACAAGGACTGACAGTAAGGCATGAGCATCACTGCACTGAAAGATCTTCCAACCTATCATGATGACACAGCAGAAGTCTGGAGGGCAGAGAAATTCAGAGTCATCTCTCTTCAGGAACAGGATGCAGACTGCCGTGAGGAATACAAGTCAGTCAAGGTGTTCAAGCCAAAGGGGACCACACAGTCTCAATTCAAATCCAAGGAGTTCATCAGCACTGAAGATGACCAGTCATCACCATCATCATCATTGTCATTGTCATCATCACCATTACCACCACCACCACCACCACCACCACAATGCCAATCAGTTATCGCTGGTCCATGTTGCAAGCACACCATTGAGCAGGTCAGCACTGCCAGCAGTGATGATGAAAACATCATCATTCCCACCAGAGTCACACAGAACACTGCTTCAAACCAACTGACTCTGCTTCAAACATGACCCCTTTGATCATAACAGAATGCTTTTCATGGCATTCCTACCAGCAACTGTTGCATAAGTCTGAGAAGAAGGAGGAGGACATCCTGGTCATGCTGGCCATGCTTGCACTCACTGTGGATCTGATCAGGGATGTGATGCCAAATCATCACTGTCTGGATCATGTAATTCATAAGGTCATGAATGCAGTCAAGCCATTGTCTTCTGACATGACATTGGAGCTGCTTAAAGAGTTCAGTGCAGTGCACAACATGAGGAAGTACATTCACATGGCAGAGGTGTTGATCGAAAGAAATCAGGCAGAGGTGATGATGAATGTCACTCAGGTCATGTCAAGCATCATGCAGCAGTAGATCATTTCGATGGTGCAGTAAGTAGTGTCTGTAAATGATATGAGAAGTGGTACCACTACATACAGTAAATAGAGGGTGGAGGACAGAGAAAAGTCAAAGCTTGAAGGTGATCGACAATTTCAGTTTGCAAGAGCATGGAAGAGATCAATCAAGCATCAGTCTTTCTCAAACATGGCATGTCAAAATTTCAATCCATTTTGCATCATTCAATGACATAAAGCATTTTCTCTTGGAACACATTTTGAAGGTGAAACACTTAAAAAATTAATGTAGTTTAAATCATGATCATTTCACATCATAGTTTGCACATCTTCACACTGAGCCTTTAAGTCATCCATTTAACAGCCAATACTTATTTTCATTAAATTCACCATGACATTTGATCAAATCATGATTTATGAAATTTCACACATCAAAATTTCAAGAATTTAATGTCAGCAGGTAATGCATATCATGCAATACAGTCACATGACTCTCTGAAAAGAAATTTTGGATTTGAAATGTCTAGCCCGATCTAGCACAGGATTTTGCATGCAAGGAAATAATGCATACTACTGTGCAGCCCTCTAACAAGGCATTTTAGATTCAAAATTTCTGCATGATCCAGTGCAGGATTCTGCATGCAAGGAAAATCCTTTGGCAAAACATTTTTTCAGATTTCAAATTTCTGATATCAACCAGTTCAGAATTCTGCATGCATATCAGGTAATCAAAACACTGATGTTCTCTTCAGTTTTTGCCATAGCACAGATTCAATCTTCAAGCAAGTTGAGCATCATTCATCCAACCTGAGTTTCCCATATTCAGGTTGGTGATTCCAGTTTCATCTCTTTTTGATCAAGTTCTTCTTTGTACTACATATCATCACCGTCCCAATATGTACAAAGGCTCAGGTTTTTCCAGACTTGTGGTTCACACCATCTCAATAGTCTCTGAGTGTCAAAACCATCAATTCTATTCATCCTGAGTCAAATTGAGTTACAGCAGTTTGCATAAGTAATGGCACCTGCAACTTGTAAAAATAATACACAACAATGTTGGACTTAGTCATTTTGATCTGTTGACTTGACTTTGCACACCATGTTGAATTGAAGGATCTCGCCTGACTTGAAGCTAGCTGCCATTTGCCTTCATCAGAGGGAGCTCATGTCCCTTACAGATCTCCTCAACTGTGTTGGAATCTCTCACCACACTTTTTTTCACATCCAATGGCTCTATCAGGAAACTGGCGATGTTGTGAAACCTTGCAGTGCTTTCTTCGGACAGCCATGGATTCTCAATCTGAATGATGTTCAATATCTCCTTGAGCTTATTTCCCATTGCCCAGATTGGTTCTTAAATGAGCTTATGAGGTTGATGAAGCACAATTGTTTTATCTCCATCCACTACTCGACTATCCACCGAGAGCTATACCATGCTGGAATTTTAAATAAAAAGCTTCAGAAATTTGCCCATGAACACAATGAAGATCTCCGGGCTGACTACATGCGCCAAATGGCACAATACACCCCAGACCAACTCGTATTCATTGATGAGACATCAAAAGATGACCATACAACATTCAGGCGAGTTGGACATGCAAAGAAGGGTACATGGGCTTCCATGAAGGGTGTATTTGGACACCATCTTTCTGTGGTCGCTGCAATGTCTTGTGATGGAATGATTGCTGGACATGTTGTGGAGGGCTCGTTGCACTGTGACCAGTTTCTCACCTTCCTTGAGCAATCTGTGGTATGTTTACCTGATACTGATTTATATTCATCAAGTTCACTATGTATTATTAGCTTCCTCAGTCTGAACCATATCCAGGCAAGCACAGCATGATTGTTATGGATAATGCATGCATCCATCACGGCGAGGAGGTTCACCATGGTGCAGAGAGATTTGGTAAGTCCACTGTAATCTGGGACTTCTCAGTTTCTAATGTCATAAATAAGGTGTTCAATTGGTGTATCTTCCACCTTACTCACCTGACCTCAACCGAATAGAAGAGGCATTCTTGAAGATCAAGGCTTGGATTTGCCACAATGCTGATGCCTTCACAACAGATGATGATGTCTTTTATGACATGTATGAGGCACTATTCATTGTTACACAGTGAGACACACTAGGTTATATTCAGCATGCAGGGTATTTCTAGTTGATTCATGTTGAACTAGTATACACTGGCACTGCATAACATACTCCGAAGTTGAGAAGGGAACAAATACAATACTGAAAAGGGAAGCTTCATTCACCCAGTATTCTAGTTGACTGTGTCATCACACCAGCATGATATTGCATCATGTAGCTGTCCAAACTCTCCCCAAAAAAGTCCGCTGCTTTTGAGATCATCAATAGTTGCATAACGAAGGCTGGAAATTGATGTATAGCCATTTCTAATCAACTTGCCCTTGAGCTCATGGGACACACCATACATGTTGCTGAACTCCTCCATTGTCATGCAGGGCCCAGAAAACTTGAGTTGCTGTGGAGAGAACAGCTTGACCGGTGAATGAGAGGGTGGTGCAAGGGGCTCAGAAGGCACTGATGGATTGTGTCCCTGAAAAAGCTGGAAAATTTCAGGTGGGAAATTGAAGTTTATAACAGGCCCAGCCTGCAGTACAGGCGGCAGTGCTGGCAGCACAACCAATCCAGGGCCCTGTGATACTGCCATCTTTGTGAGCTGCTGATGGCACTGTGTGAGGACAGATATTTCACCAAGGTTGTTGTCAGGAACCATCTGGAAATGCTCGTGATTGGGTGGCATCTCAAGTGTGGCAAATGTTGGCCCTTTCAGCTAGACGAAATCAATCATATCATGATATCCATAAAGATGAATGCCATACCATAGTGGCCACCCAACACTTAAGTCGGCTGAATGTCAGTGGAACATGTGCTCTATCAACTGGATTTACAAAACAAAAGTCAGCTGAGCATTCAGGCTTCTTGTTACATCCCCAATGGTTGCGTAGAGCCAGAATGTTCTTGTTGACAGGATCATTATGCTTGTCTATATTTGATGCCTTTGGAGCACCATGAGTCCTCTTTTTCTTCTTGTTGGGCTTGCAAGAACAATCTTCATGCTCCAAGCCTGCTAACTCCAAACCACTGGAGTCACCACTATCATGATCTTTTGTTGGCTGATCTTGCTAAAACGAACATTCAGTATCCTCCTGTCACATTCAGTCATGTACTTCAACCTTTGGCTTGGGCTTCTCTTGAACAATGATGTTCACTTTGAAGTCCTTTGCCTTTCATACCCACTCACCTAAAAGCTGATAGTTGTCTGTTGCAATCGACAGTGGTGATGGAGAAACATGCAGGATATGAAAGGTGATCTCATAGTCTTCAAATGAGAGCACAATGGGATTGAGTTTGTCTGAGATCCGAACCAAGAGTCGAGCTTTCCATGTATTGAAGGGTTTGTCAATATTGAGCTTGAAGTAAGCATTCAATCCTTTTCATTTTTTCATGTCCTTGTTGAATTCAAATGCAAGGAACATTGACAGATTATATGTGGCCTTGACAGCTGCCTTTGATGATTCCGGCTCACTGGTTCGGATGGCTATCTGTTCTGAAGCTCAAAGCAAAGTCAGTGATGATGATCATGAAGTGAATATATGCTACTTTTTTTGGTTCCTTTCTGGGTCTTTTCTTTCATAGATGAAGCAGGATGATTGTCTGTTTCTGCTCTTAGGTTTTTGGACTGTGTCACCTGATGGTGTGGGAGTCTTGCTTCGGCTAAAGCTGATGCATCGAAGAGGTCATTCTTGTCTGAAATAGATTGTGAATGCGATGAAGAACATGAGGAAAGAGAGCTGAGATCCTCATCTTCAACGAACTCCTTGCTTTTGAACTGCTTTCATACAGGCATGGTAAAGGTATCTTGCTGAAAGGGGTATTCATTGCATGAAACTCGAATTATGACTAAGTCCAACATTATTGTGTATTATTTTTACAAGTCGCAGGTGCCATTACTTATGCAAACAGGTGTAAATTGAGCACTCCGACTGAAACTCTTAGCCTTACCCAACAAGATTGTTCAGAATTACATTTTACAGCTTCACAGAGCATGGCTTTTGAACTTTGTCCTTTCTCTCATCCATTGAATTCCTTTTGAATCGAGTAAATCCACTTGGAACCCATGCATACTTGCACCACTAGAAAACCCACTTCAAATTTCAACACTTTTCATTCCATTTCATACAGCTACATAGCAAAACAAAATAGAGTTGCCATAGCACAGATCCAATTTTCAAGCAAGTTGGTGAGTCCAGTTTCATCTCTTTTGCATCAGGTTCTTCTTTGTACTATGTATCATCACCATCCCAATATGTACAAAGGCTTAGGTTTTTTCAGACTCTGATTCACATCATCTCAATAGTCTCTGAGTGTCAAAACAATCAATTCTGTTCATTCTGAGTCAAATTGAGTGAAATTGAGGACTCTGATCCAAACCCTTAGCCTGACCAAATGAGAATGTCCAGACTTAGATTTTCCAGGTCCACAGAGCATGGCTTTTCAACTTTGTCCTTCCTCTCATCCCTTGAATTCCTTTTGAATTGAGTAAACCCACTTGCAACCCATACATACTTGTACCACTAGAAACCCCACTCCAGACTTCAACACTTTTTATTCCATTTCATACAGCTCCATAGCAAAAAGAGAGAAAAGGTATTGATATCTCCCTCCTGTGCAAATTTTGTATCTAATACAGCAAGGAAATCAAAGACATTTTGATGAAAAATACCATTTTGCAGATGGTGGCATTTGCATACATGTAGTAAACAACTGCTTCAACAAGCAGGAGAAATGTTTACATTGTTCCTTCAGAAAACAACTCATGTTCAACAACAAAACTGAGCCAAAGGCTTACATTTGTTTCTGTGTCTTCCACTTCAATCCTGTCATGCATGTATTTAGTAAAAAGTAAAATAATCTCTGTAATGCCAGCAATGACTCCATCTGGCTGTCATATCCCAGAATCCAACCGAGTCAACTCTGACCTCCGGAACCCAACTCTGCTCATCCCTCTGGTGATCCCTCACCAATTATGCAACTCTGTAACTCCAGACCCCTCTTAGATTTACTTAGGTATGTCTCTTGTTCCCTATTTAGTATAGTCTCGCCCCTCTGTCCCCTCTGATGCTGTGTAGCACAGCTCCGGCATGTACTTATCCGACCTCTGTTTACTAATCCACAGTCCCTCTGTATATATAAAGGCCTGTATTGATACCTTAGCCTGAATATCATCTTAAACTCCTCCTCTGTTCTCTCTCCGAGTTGCTCCGATGTGTCTCTGACCAAGAAGGCCATGACAGTACAGAGATGTGACACACAAGTCATGCATCGAGCCTTCACCCCTCCAGACATGACCCTCTGGACCTCCAGCCATCTCCAGCCATTCGATCCCCTTCAACCTCTGATCTCTGACTGGAGTTTGAGCAGAGGAGATCCGGTCTTAACACTGGCCAGCAATGGCCCTGGCAAGTCAGCAATGCCCCTTCCTGTAAAGCCAGTGATACCAATATTTCTTAGTAATTGCCCATTTAAAGTAAGGACCATATCATTTCATACCATGTACTTTCACAGTCAATATCTTTCAGTCTGTCTGATTATTGGCCAACAAACTATGGTAGAACAATAGACTACAGCACAGATTCCTTTTCATAAAACTTCTGCAATTTTTGATGGCATTTTGCTCATGCTGTGCTTGTGGCTGCATGGATGATGAAAAAGGGACATATTATCAATGTGCTTCCACTCTTGTTGTCACTCAAAATAGCAGAAATGTGGCAATTAATGAAAATAGTGAGAGTGGATCAAAAAATCATATCAGAGCAATTCCTGCATGTGATTCCCCTTGCCCTCCATCTTATGCACTGCAACCAGCTATTCTTTTCATGTGAAGATTTTTCAATTCAGTAAAGTGACACTCTGGAAAGACACTTGAAATTACTGATCTAATCCAGTGAAGGATTCTGAATGTAAGGAAATTCAGAGATATTTGCTAATGCAACAGCATAAATGATAATACCTATAAAAAGGCATTCGGCATACTCTAGCACAACATTTGACTTTTTTTCCCCCTCTTTTAGTAGTTTTTACATGCCTCACTTTGCATGTGTAAAATTACTGGTATATTGTTCTTTTCCATGTGTTCCACAACTTAGTGCTGTCCCACCTCAGCTAGGACACCTTACCAAACTCATATACTGGCTATAAACAGTCACTTTCACTGACTGCAGTGCCAGGTCACAACTTTGACTGTGATGTCATTACCACAACAAATGACTATGACAACAATATCATGTTAGACAGATCATAATGGCAGCCACAATGGGACAATGTGGCATTGTCAAGATGATGATGGCACATCAGACGATGGTAACAGCAGAAATAATAGAATGCTGGCAACAATGTCACAATACAACACAATATAACAATAATAAAAGCAATGATGTGGAAAACATAACAGCAACCATGATAAAAAACCAACAGTGAGATCAGAATGGTATGGGTGTTGCAAATGTGACCACAATGTAATCACAATGAAGATGACAGAGAGTTAGCCAGGTACAACAGGATGGCTGCAATGGGCAAAGCAGCAGTAATAATCTGGAGACGATCATCAACACACATTCAATGTCAAAGGAAGGCCAGGGCAGCCTGCAGTAGCATGAAACAGCTACCAGCACATATGCAAGATGGGCATAGTTATGACAGAAGAGACACCAGCATGGTGGCAACATCATAGCATTACAATATTGACTTTGACATGGCTAAACCATGAGCTTTGACTGGTTGACTTGAAGCAGTACATGTGTGATTTTTCCAGATTTTTTCATCCACTCATTGACCATATTACCAGGATTTGAAATGGGGATTTTTACAGATTTCTCTGTCCACTCTATCATTTGAAAGTAATTAGAGGAACTTGATCAGGCAATTCAAAGTGACTTGGGTTAGAAGTCATTGCTGCTCAAATTTCAAGCATGAAACTTCAGGTTAACTGGTTAGGGTTGTGGGGGGACCCCCTGAGCAAAGTGAAGGCCCATTCCAGCAGATCTCTTGT
Source organism: Pulveroboletus cf. aberrans (assembly GCA_038094155.1). Lineage (NCBI taxonomy): Eukaryota > Fungi > Basidiomycota > Agaricomycetes > Boletales > Boletaceae > Pulveroboletus > Pulveroboletus cf. aberrans. Next base: position 13,984 of record JBBPTO010001329.1, read on the forward strand.
GATCTGATCATGGAGCTCCCTGTCTTCCCTGCCAGCTTTGATTCTCTATTGGTTGTGGTTGACCATGGGCTTACTAGGGGGGTAATTCTATGCCCCACCATGAAAACTGCCACTGCCGAGGGTATTGCAATCCTCTTTCTCCACAAAGTCTACCACTGTTTCGGTCTTTACGAAAAGATCATCTCTGACAGAGGCCCACAATTCACCTCTATCTTCATCAGAGAGCTTGGAAAGCTCTTAAACTATGACCTTACCCTGTCCACCGCCTACCACCCCCAAACAGATGGGGAAACCAAACGCATCAACCAGGAGATCGAAACCTACCTTTGGATCTTCTGTGGCAATAACCCATCCTTGTGGCACAAACTCCTCATCACCTTGTAAACATGACCATGTTCCCCCTCCACAAGGTTGCCTTCATCACTGATGATGTTGAAGAAATCCCCACCTCTGTCATTGATTCCTTGTTCACTGTCTTCACCCTTGAAGAAACCCTCTTCAAGACCTCCACCTTCATCAAACCTATTGCTGACGAAAACTGTCCTCCATTCTCCACCTTTGCAGACACCAGCTGGAATAGCCTCTTCCCCAACTCCCCGTTCTGTGCTCCCCTTGTAGAGACCTCTAGACCCCCTCCCTCATGCCCTGTTCATGCTGTTGACCTTCCAATCCATGCTCATCATCTCTGTTCCATCACCATTCCAAATCCTTATATTGCAGAATATTGAGACTGCATATATGATAGGTGCATGGCCATTGCCATTAGCACCCACCTCAACATGAGCTCCTCCCTCTATTGCCTCATCCACCTGTTGTGGCAGACTGGTCATCTTAACTTCTTGAATCACCCCACTGCCATCGCCATCCTAGGTGAAGCCAATCTTGAGCTCAATGTCTTAGCCCACCAGCTGGAGCTAGGAGAATTCTTAGCTGACCTCAACTGTTACCTCACTGAAACCAGTGCCCAGTTCACCAAACCCACCACTGTTCCTGTTCCTACCTCGTTGATGACTACTGTCGTCACTTCCACTTCATCCACCCTGTCCATGTTGTCCTCCCCTCTAGCTGAAGAAGCTATCCAATCTATGAATCTAGCAGAACACTGTCATGCTGAAGACCTCAGAGAGGTCATCCTTACCCCCAGCAACCTCCATTATCCCCAGAGTTGCTTTCTTTGCCACTGCCTTGGCCACTTTCAAAGCCAATGCAAGACCTACCAGTGCCCCACTTGCCTTCGATGCGCCCCTGGTCACAACCAGCAGAAATGCCCTCTGTGATGACCTACTCCTAGGCCCTCTCCCTCTTCCTCACCCATGTCCCATTGTTTATCCTTGTCCTTACTCAGAGAAACTCTGCTGTCAAACCCTACGCACCAACATGCTCATCGAACTGTTCAGTTCACCCCCAGATGCTGCCTCTCATCCCTACAGATGTCCACCAACCAAGCTCCACCCCTGGAGGAAAGGGAAGACAACTTCAAATTTGATGACATCACCATCTCTAACATGACTGGTAAACCCTATGGAGATTATAAGGACTTTTGAAGTATGGTGACTTCAATTCTACTAAGGGGGTAATGTTACAATTTATCTCAGACTGCACTTTTTCCTTGACTTATTGCTTACATACACATGGGTATAAGTCCCAACTTGGACATTTCTTTCTTTTTATCACTGACTACAATACCATGACTCATTGTCCGCTTCCATCACATTCTATGTGATTCCATTCCACTTGCTTCATCAGCAATTCCTTCCCTCATATCCCTTCATGTTCCATGCCTACCCTGAACTCCTTTATGTATATAAACCCATGTCGTCACACATATGCTCATCAGTCTAGTCTTACCATTTATCTCCTGCTCTGTACCACTGCTGGAATACATCACTGTTCCCACTCCACGATACAGGCCCAAGAGTAGCCTTAATACCTTCTTGCTCTTCATTGCTGTGAACCACCCTTAAGTGGGAAGTCTCCATCATCAACCTCACCTAGAGGTCTCCTCATCACCACCCTTCAAAGGGAAGTCCTTGTTGTCTGTCCTTGTTAGTAGGCAGACTCCTCATCCACTGTTAACTCGGTAGCACTCTTCATTGCCAAATCTTGCTAGTGTTACAATCATGTGATCTATGATCTATGAATATCCCACATCGCACCTATGCACTTCCATTACTCTAGAAACCCTACATGCAATGCTAGACTTCATTATATTCAAGGTAGCCTATATGCAGTCATACAAAACTACCAACCCCAATCATGACTTCAGAACTCTATCCATGCATGAAGTATGACATCACATGCATTCCAGACTCTCCTAGACCATTCTATGTATTACCCATGACCCATACCCTATACTACACCATTTGACCTATTCATCTATGATCTTCCATTCTTCCACACCCTTGCACATCAGGCATGTACAAGGCTGCTTCATGCTTCCATATGATCATAACTACATTAAATACATGCACAGGCAGCATGGCCATCTTAGATTAGTACACCATAGATACAAACATCCATGTAGTATATAAAGGCTTGAATAAAATCCACCAAAGGACAGTCTTGTCCTCTTG
>JBBPTO010001330.1:0-16541 GCA_038094155.1 Pulveroboletus cf. aberrans
GGCCCGGTACCGAGTGAGGTCCATCCTGATCTTCTCACAGCTTTCCCATGTAAGACTAGGGGACCCTCCGCGTGTCAAGTTTATCAGACACGTCCCATTTTTCGTGTGGGTTTCATCGCAACCAGGAATACGGGATTCGATCGGAAAAAACCTAGTCACCGCACATGATGTCTTGTTGCTGCCGCCACCCCGAATTCCGCGCAGGCAGGTCCCAGGCGAGCATTTTCTGGCTGTCGCAACGATGGTTACTTATGCCAAGCACAACGACACCTCCGTGCCCTACCTTGAGCGATGTGCTAAGCGTTTTCGACGATCTAAGCACATGCGCTTCTGGGAATGGCGTTCGCGAGGAACAACCGTCTGACGCTTACACTATAGACGACGAACCACCGATTTTCCGGTCGTGAAGCAAGCGCGATGCGTATCAAGTCCACGCGAACCGCCTGTGGAGCAGCACGTGGGACGTGTGTGTAACATGCTTGTCACCGTCGGTATATAGACCTCGTCGGAAAGACCGACTCGCCAGACATGACGTCCCGGACACTGTCCTTCCTTGTCATGTACCCCGTGGGGATCCTCGTCGTCCCCGTTGCTATAACCACCCTGACGTCGGCGATCGTGCTAGACGCCGTACGTACCAAAGTTTCCTCCCTTTTTCCTTCCCGCGAGAAACGGCTCATCTTCTGTCTGTCTGATCAACAGAACGTCGATCTCACGACACGAAGTGCGTGCGGGAGCAAGACCTGCTCTTGTTTCGAGAACGGTAACGATTCTGTCCCCTTTCCTCCCTTTAACGCGCGCGCGCGCTGCTGGGTGTGTAGTCCTCACGCTCAACGATGGTTGTGCGCGTCTGGGATGTACGTCGGGTGTCCTTGTAGCCCTTAGAAGCGGTGGTTTAGGGGAACGACACGTGGTTTCACCGAGCTGTGGGAGATTGACCTCGTTACCAGACGTTTTCGAGTGGCGGGCTGCGGTTCCTGTAACGGCTCGGGGCCTTCAGTGTCTAGGGTCGAGCTGTCACGAGTGGAGCTCGAGGACAATACCGGGACTCGAGCGACGCTCGTGGTCCGCGACGGGGATGCGTCCTGATGGCTCTCCGAGCGCTGTTTCCGGAGGAGTGGTCCCACGACGGAGGGAAGCGCTGCGAGAAGAACCAGGGTAGGAGCGGATATCTCACCGTTCAACGGAGGTGTATTTCGAGTCGTAGTGAAGAGTTAAAGTTCTAAATCTAATTGACTACGAACAAGCAGAGCCAGGTAGATTTTTGTCCACGTGATTTAGCGCCGTGAGGTCCACCGTGCGCCGCATTCTCGTATGTTCCTTGGCCTGTCACAGTTCCCGTTCCACTCGGCATCCAGGAAACTCCCCTTTTACTTTGACGTCTGGCGATCCGTAACTACGAGCCTGCAACTTTGCTTTCCATCTAAACTGGCGCCGTACCCCAATACGTCATCGTTTTCGAGTTCATCTCGTTCTCAGGCTAGAAGTGCATCCACAGCGATCTCCTTGACTACGCATGCATTCCTTCGTGACGCATTTTACGAAGAGGTCCGACCCTCTCCGCACGCTTGCTCAATATTGCAGTCCCGATGCCCTTTACCAACAGTCTCATCCGTATAACTACCTAACGTCTCGCAATGGAGGTCACCAATCTTCGAACGAGTGACGCGGCTTGTATGACCGGCCCGAATGTCTTGAAGTCGAGTGATGATGCAATGTCTGAAGGCTCGTTCTTCAATGACATCCTCGTGATCTTTCAGGCTGTTGATGCAAGCCTTCCAGGCGGGTGATCCGACCGAAACGTCCATCGTGATCGAACTAGAGCAGAATCTAACTGTCTGAGTGGCACAAGCTGGAACGTCACCGACTCGTCAGGGATACCGCGATGAACCGGACGCGTCACCGTGACTGCCCCCTGGCACGTCGTCCATCACGTTCGAAACTCGCCCGCCGAGCACCGAAATAAAACGACCCGAACGGGAACAACAATTCGGTAATAGTACTAGTCCAGTCAAACCCACGCCGTGGGAGCTGCGACCTGGCAACCGCACGTCCATCCGGGTCCACCATAGTCTAGTGTCAGACTTCATGTCATCCCGGGAGCACTTGATGTCCTGGACCATCAGTCCGAATGTCCACAGCTCAAGCGCTCATCCCAACTAGAGAAACTCTGCCGAGCTCAAGTTTTCTTCAAACCTTCAATAGCACACCGATGATATATGTCGTCTGACGACGCGCCCGTCCAACATGCTTCGTTGTGATGGGTGAGTGGACATCGCTATTCCTGCAATACCACTTGGAGCCTATCACATCTCAAGCGTGCCACATAACAAGCGGGCGGCAGCAATAACTCACTGGGCTCTATATGCCAGGACAGCGGCAGCGTTGGGTTTCACATAAAACAGGTGATGCTGCTGGTTGCCAGGATTTCATTCCCCTCCTCTGTGTCAATTCACGGATCCACCACAACGCACATAACATGCGCCTCCGTTTTTCTCGTCTTGTCCTCATCGCTTCCATTGTTGTAGTTGTTGCTGCCAGCCAACTTGAAGATCGCGCGCAGACTTGCGTCGACTTCCCTGGCTCACGTGTCATGTGCTGTCCCATTGACTATGAAACGCCCGAAGGCAAACAATATGGTTCACCCATGGTGAGATTCGCCCGTCCTTCATATCCCAGCCAACGACAGCAGTGCATGCAGGTCGTCAAGGGCTGCCATGAATTGAAGCGGTGGCTAAAGTGCGAGGGCGATATTGCTATCCACCTCCTGTGCTGCAAAAGAGTGAGTGACGACCACGCGAGTGAGATAGAGTGACATTGATGTCCCCTCACCATTAGAAGCACAGGAAACCGACACGCTGTGTACCCCTTCACGCGGATGGTCCTCTGACACCCCCGATTTCTCCCAAGATCGAGCCTCTCGATGACGATGGATGGTTGCAAGATGCATACTAGTTCTGATACGGAAGGTGGCCTTTGGGGGCTCGGAGAAGAGGACGTTATTTGGTCTCATAACTTGTCATTCGCCACTTCCTAGACATCATTTAGGATACCTATAAGTTGCATCCCTTGCAAGAATTACCATAGCATATCACCTACGACCGCCCATTGAATACACTGCTCGACATTCTAACGATCTATCAGCAAAACCTGGTTTTGCTGATTGAAATCCCACCCTCTTCGAGTTGCAAGTCCTTATTGCATCATTTTACAAGTAGTGCATTTCGACACCTCACAATCTACAGTTACATCAGGAAACCATCGATGTACACAGAGCCTATTTCCCGTCCGCAGTCCTTTGGCACGAGTGCCATTAGTCCGCACTCCATGACCGCGACCCCCTTATCGCCAAAATATCTGTTACACTCAAAAGACCAATCATGAGCCGCGCGCACCCACTGACCTAACCCATCGTAATACTCCTTTACACGCGATCTCAAGGGCTCTTTCAATTCTGGAAGAGCATCTTTGGCAGCATGGAACCTCTCCTCAGCTCTAGAGAGAAACTGTTCAACACAGCGTATAGCACCATTCGCGTCCGTATCGTATTCCTTCATGATGCATGTTATCATGTTGTGCTGGTCATTCCCGGTCATTTGCTCGACATTGTACGAAAAGATGTCCTACAGACAGTGGCATCAGCATAAAACGTCGCACTGTGCGATCAAATGACACCGACGTTCGAAAAAGTGACCAAGTCATTGGCGGCCAGAGTCATCTCTTGGATAGCGGGGTGGGACATCGTTTGATCGGGAATGTCGAGCCCCAGCTCGACCAAGCAAAGAGAAGGACCCACGGCGGCGGTAAATCGTCGTAGCTTGATAAAGCTTTGGACGTCTGAGATACGTCCGCCCACTTTGCTTTTAGATTCCTCCACGAGACTGGTTGTGTACTCGTCCATGTGCTGGATAAATCTCTTCTGCCACGCTTCCGTGGAGTGCTGTATGGCATGCTTCCAAAATCTGATGTTCAATGAGCGTTCCTCGAACGCCCAGAAGAAAACATCAGATACGTACTGTCGTGCAAATTCTCCACCAACCCATTCTCCTTTCGGGCGAGGTGCCTGAGGATTCTGGAGAGCATCCATGATCGCATCCCTTTGTGCCTGGACCTCGATGGGAGTCGCCTTACTAGTATCAGCAGACTCATCGCATACGTACGTCAGGCACACAAAGACACAAGCAGCTCGAGCATGTTCTGAATAACGAAACAGTTAACCTGATCACCGCATCTAATCGCCGCACCTAATCACCGCTTACCTTTGTTCACGTTCGGATGAGCTAAACACATGAGGAGGACTATCAAACGGGGTCAGCAGGGGAATTATGGCGCACGAAGGAAAACGCATACTAGGTTTGCAGCCGTTCATTGCATCCAGGAACTTGGGGCTGAATAGGTTGAGGCTCGCGATCCATGCAGTAACCTCTTTCTCAAGCTCGGCGTAGTGCGGGTGAAGCCGACGGGGCCAGGGCCATTTGGATTGCACGTTTGGGATGAAAATCCGAGCGGGTCTGCCGCACGCACTGGCGTCGTTCCCCTTGTCTGACCTTTGCGGATCGGTTTCGCTGAGGGTACTCGTGCGACTCTCGAAGGCAGGAAAAACAACGCCTTGGAAGGCGAAGTGGACGAACAAACCTGTGAAGGCGATGGTGGAAAGAATGGAAAGGATGGACATGTCGACAAAACGAGTCTTTCGACCACTTGCTGGCCTTAAATCCATTTGCAGATCACTCCCGACCCGAACAATAGCCCATCAGCAACGCTAGATAAATCAGGTCGGCATGAAAACCCCCAAATGCACCAAGTAGTCGGTACATGTCCAGTAAGAGCATCCACGTACGTACTTGTCCTTCCCATTAGTCGTTTTTCGGCTGACCACAACCAGCTGCGGAGACGTAAGGTCCAATGCTGGTGACATTTAACCCCCGTCATGACAACTCGCTACTATGTACATAGTCAGAAAATGGATTGTAGTTGGGTAGGTATACCATAATTCAATCGATCTCACCATAATTAACGGGTTATTCATGATGCACCATTGATGAGGAGTCAGTAGCTATTTGAATCGCATATTTGGAATAAAAAGTCTCGTGGATCCGGATCTACTGGCCCTGATCTCTTTCCACCAATTTGTTTGAGTAGATTTGCTAGTGATGTCGTACAATCAGATTTGAAGGCGAAAAGAGCCGAGCGGATAATGGCCGAAACAGATGCCAGTATTGTCAGTGACAATTCTCCCGATTGCATCGTCCTGTCATGCAGCCGATCAGTCGAGCAGCACATCGTTCAGGCAGGAAATACGTAATACTTTTGAAGAGTTTTTGAGAGTTCTGGTTGGCTGGCAACTGGACAGATAAGGGAATTACCTGATGTCTTTCCACAAAAGTATGTGCCTGCACTTGGGATGTAGTTTTCAAATTGGCAGACTCGGATATAGTAGCCTGAGAGTTGCGCAACGCTTCGACGAGTCAGATAAACTGTGCATGGGTGATGCACATTCTTTCGTTTCCTTCGTGGTAGGCGGATGCCCCCTGTACAGGCACTGATCATCGCTATCTGCACAGCCTCACGGCGAGTGACGATCGTGGCTCAGATGTCGGCCCTGTATTGATAATAGTAAGTCCTTCCCGTGCGATCTGGTGCACCGTGCGTGTTCAACAGATTGTCAGCCCTCGTTTTCCGACATCTCAAACCAAACTCGGACAGCGGGGTGTGTGGTGGGGGATCCTATGAGGGATCCTACTATGAAGTACGGGTGCTCCAGGTGCAACAGCAGTAAGATCGGTGACCGTTATGTGAACGGTTGTAACAATTATCCTTAGGTGTATGCGCTTCTGGAAATCATGCGGGTTGCGTTTGCAACGAGTTCAGCCGGTTGAATCGAAGACCGAGTCGTTGACATGATATCGGTATATGCACACCACAAGGGATTATATTCCAACCAAATCAAGGATACGCATATCCGTATGCTTCAGTAAATCAGTAGCTACAACTTGAATAAGGAACCATCAATGGGCGTTGGGGCGACTTCTATTCCACCATGATCCTTCGGCAACAGCGATATCATTCCACGCTCCATGATCTCGGCCCCCTTGTTGCCGAAATATCTCTCACTTTCAAAGCTCCAATCACGATTAGCGCGTACCCACTGACCTAGCCCATCACAATACTTCCTCACTTGCGAATTCAAGGGTTCTTCCCATTCTGGGAGAGCATTCTTTGAGGTGTGGAATCTCTCTTCAGCTTTAAAGAGGTACTGTTCGATCCAGAGTATAGCGCCATTCGCGTCTGTGTCGCATTCCTTCATGATGCAAGTCACCATGTTGTGCACATCCTTCCCGCTGGTTTGCTCGACATTGTATGAAAAGACGTCCTTCAGGCAGTCATGTCAGTATATAACACGGTTAAATGACGGAAGACACTGACATTTGCAAAAGCAATCATGTCATTGGTGGCCAGACTGATCTCTTGGATGATAGGGTGCGACATTACTTCGTCGGGAATATCAAGGCCTAGCTCAGCTATTGCAAACGAAGGCCCCAAACCGCCAGTAACTCGCCGCAGCTTCGTATAGTTTCTGACATCGGGGATTCGACCGTCCTCTCTATCGATGGACTCCTCAACGACAGCCTCCAAGTACTCGTCCATGCTGCTGATGAACCTTTTTTGCCAGATTTGTGTGGAGTTCTGTATGGTACGTTCCCAAAATCTTTTGTACATTGTCCAATGAGAAATGTTTCGGAAGAACGCACAAGACACGTACTGCCGTGTGAGTTCTCCACCAACCCACTCTCCATTCGGACGTGGCTTACGAGGATTATGGAGAGCATCCATTATCACTGCCTTCTGCTCACGGACCTCTGCAGGAGTAGACCTATCAGAATACTCGTCATATACAAACAACAGATACATGAGGTCGCATCCAGCTCTAGCATGCTCTAAACAAGTAATGAATCATTCCGATCACCATGCCCATGGTGGCCTTACCTTTGCTGGCGTCCGGATAAGCGAGACAAGCAAGGAGGGCTGTCAAACGAGGTGAGTATATGAACAGAACAAAAAAGGGGGAACTTGCTAGCTTTGCAACGATCAAATGCATCCTGGACTTCGGGGGTGAATGGTTTGAGTTTCGCCATCCATGCAGCACCCTCTTTCTCGAGCTCGATGTAATGGGGGTTGATCCGACGGGGCCAGGGCCATTTGGATAGCAAACTTGGGATGAAAATTCTAGCAAGTCTGTTATTGGTATCATTGGCACTGCTCTTCTTGTCCTGAGCAACGGATTCATCAATGATACCCTTGGACTTCTCGATGGTGGGGAGAGGAACACCATGAAAGGCGAAATGGACGAGCAAGCCTGTGAAGGCAATAATTGAAAGCGCTGGCAGGATGAACATGTCAGTACAGAGGAATAATTCAACCGCATGCTGGCCTTATATATATTTCATAACGACCCCCACCGGTATGATATTCTACGTTGAATCGGGGAAACTGATTCAGATATATCCGTCAAACAAAACGAAGAACACAGAATTCAGCGCGAGCGCGCTACTAGTCAGAAAATGGCAAAGATAGGGTCACCTACAGCAGAGCATTGCAGGTTAGAATGAGGCATGATTCAAGTAACACTAACACATTCAGCGCCCCAGTTATTCATGCGCGTTGATGGGAATCAACATGTAGCCCGTTTTCCGGTATGTTTCCCCTACCTAAAACGAATATGGCGGATGACGAAGGTGTTGACGTAGACCTCAAAAGTTTTCCAGCCAATCGGATATGGTTATGGTTAGCTCTGCGCCATCGACACATGCCAGAACAAGAATATACCATAGAAACAAACAGCATTGCGTGTGTGCACCGCTTGGCTAACGTTTCTCATCAGGGTCATAGACAGTGATGGGAGTTGGAGGCCGAAGAGCGAAAGAGACACCGACAATACGGCTTAGTGTGGGGCGGTCCACTGAATGCTGGTGTCTACAATAGGTCGTCAGAAGTACCAAGAAGAAACCTGAAAGCACTGTTATTGACTCGTATACTTACTTCTAAGGAGTGACGTACTTCATCGATCATAGTTGTTTGAACACCTTCCGGATGGCGGTAGCTGTATCGGTCTTCAATTGAAAGCGATCTCTGGCATGTAATGATTCCCGCTAGGAAGAGCGCACGGGACTCAATGGAAACCGGTTTAACCATGTTTGAATCGAGGACTCGCTTTTTGCAGTGTTTGTTATTCGGGAATGCTTTCATCATGATCATGGCGCGAAGCACGCCTAGTGACTGGCAGAATAGGGCCGCGGGATGATCAAAGGCTGGCAGGAAATATCTTTAAGTCGACATTGAGTTGGAAACATTCCAGGATCTACTGGAAAGTATTATTAGCCCCGAGCTGAACTCGAGTCGAACTGACAGTTAGCCGACGCCGCTAATGGGTGGTACCGACGACATCGAAAACACACCCACAACTCAGAACAGCGTGAGAAGTTGGCCTCTTTCAAGTTAAGTCATGCTGCGTTTTCCATGAGATACAACTCTGTAGTGTTGCTGCGCAGCGGCTCGCCATGCCTGTTTTTGCCCTTGAAACTCTCCGGCGCACCCGAGCATTGTGCAGCTCAGGCAGGTCTGTTGTTTTGTTTTTGGCTTCACGCCTTGGACTTGACCTTTTTAGACATTTCTCTTGTCCAAAACCGGACGATCGATTAGGTTCATGGGTAATCGTGAAAACATATGGTCGTTGAAAGGGGTCCCATTTTCCATCGCCTGCGTTCGACACAGCGCAGCACAATTATAACCGTCGACGATTTGACCATCAGGTTCTGTGATCAATGGCAGCGCTTCGCGCGTCGTTCTCGAGCAGTTGTCGTGGCCGAGATCTCCACTGGTTTGCTCGACATTCAACTTAGTAAGAAAGGATGACGCTGCCGTGAAACCCAAAACAAGAAGGTTGACTAATACCGTATCGGCCGTGCACGGACCGCTGGAAACTGTAGACCGAAGTCTATAATTGGGTGATCACAGGATGCCACCTCCGTGTCTCACACATGATCCGATGAGTGGATAGAACCATCACCAATGGCATATTCGACACCCAGGAACTATGAAGATGGGGGTTGATTTGCCTCAAAATTAGTGATCTGACAAAGGATTTCAAATTGTTGTGACAACAAAGAGCAATGATTCGATAAACTCAGGAAGAGGGGGTCAGTTCCTAACGCCTGACAAGGCTGCGACAAAAGAATCACAAGCCCATTAGCCATGTCCATGCCATTACGTTTGCAGTATTAGGGTTTGTAAAGACCATCAACGAGGGTGCAAACATCGTGCGTTAACCCACCACGCGACTCGCAAAAACGAACCTGGAGACCTTCCGTTGTTAGATTACTCTTCGTCCGATACGGCCATCGCCCGAGCTCTCGTCGTCAGCTTGAATGGGAATGGGCGGGGCGCCCTACGAACATCCGTTATTAATCCGCCTATCATTCTTGAAATTAATGGTGCCTTCAAAAAAGTACTCACACAGTGACACCGCTCGTCCACTCCACGTTCCCCATTCCCCACCCCTCCTCCACCTTGCTGAACTCGAAGCAAGATAACAGCGTCACCATCGTCAACCATACGATTGCGTCTGCAAAATGCTTGCCCACGCATGTCCGTCTTCCCGCGCCGAACGTGAACAAGGCCTCGTATTCTGTGAGTGTACCAGACTCAGATAGGAAACGTTCAGGGCAAAATGCCTCTGGATCAGGATACTTCTCTGCGCGGCTCATGGCCCTGCAAAGTTAGCCGGATGAGTTATACTACATTGAGGATGGTGTAGATGTCTAGTGACTTACCAAACATTAATGATGACCATGGCACCTATATTATACCTAAATCAGACCCATGTTGATAAAAATAACCTGCGCTGTTCACCTTTTGGGATATAATAACCATGGTACGTATCTGATTGACACGTTGCATGCGGCACGCCTACATGTTTCCCACAAATGTTGAAATCAGCCACTCCATACCAAGTGAGCGATATAGGAAAGACTTGCCCAATGGACTAGGCGGACGCCATCGCAATAGCTCACGCAGCACCGCATCGATATACGGGAGCGACGAGCGATCTCCAAAGTCAGGTAATCGATCCGTCTTGACAACCTTGTCGATCTCAGCCTGAGCGCGCCGCTGTACTTCGGGGTGGAGCACCATGGCGAGAATAAAGCACAGCATGACTGTATCTGTCTGGTAACCATCAAGCAAGCCGGTTGAGACATGAACGTCTTTGGACGCGACACGTGTGAGATAATGGGATTGCTTACCGTGCCAGACCCAGCTGTGATGAGAATAGGACGTGAGCGACGGGCTAAGAGCGTGGCTCAAGACGTCACTGAATGATTCACCTCCAAATACTGTACATGCAGAAGCCTTGATAGCCTCACGCACTGTGTTATTGTCATCTCTCTCCGTATAGCGCGATAGCAGATCAGCCACCATTGAAGATGGTGCATTTCCGGATGCCTAGCGGACCCCGGTGAGTGACCGAACACGATATACGAGAATAGTCTACCATTGCATTTAACGTGAGTTCGAACGGAGCTTCGAGCATTTCCTTGCGGTACGCCCGGCACTGCAGCGCATCACGTCTAAATTGGGACCCAGGCATCCATGTTGGGATATATTTGACTGCCAACAGCCAGACATGAGCATCGTCCCTGCATGAGAACGCAAGTAATGCAAAAAAGATTCGATGAACACACTGATAGGAAACGTCGATGCGAGCACCTCTCTTTCAGGTGTCAGTGCATGTGTCACAAATGCGAGCATCCGATCCACCACATTGACCAGCCTGTCGTTTCTCGACTGCGTCTCGTAACCGTATACGACGGCCATGATCACCGACGTTGCATACCTGTTCGAAATCTAACATCAGTACCCCGCCGACCACAATCGTGATATTCCCAAGTTGAGAAGTAGCACGCCACGCACGCGCGGAGTAAATCCAGACACTCGTCTGGCGAACCGACGACCGCCTTGACGAGCTGCCGTCGCTTTCGGAGCATGACCTGGTGCATGTTACGGGGGATCGCAGCAGCTCGGAAGGTCTGGTGTAGGAGTCGTCGGTGCAACCGCCACGTTTCACCATATGGAAGCAACCCCGAACTTAGATTCATACCAAAGCTAGCGGACCAACGGGTCGAGAGAAGAAGTTGAGACGTCAGAAGGTGGCCCTCGCCAAGTCCAAACGATCATCTAAGGTATTCATCACTCACAACTCATTCATCACACAGCGCGGTCTGTCATTATAGATCGACGACCGTCTCTCGACCAGTTCCTCAACAAGCTGTTCAGAGTTGATGATAACAACATCCCTTCCTAGGAGACGGATGTAGACAAGGGGACCTACAGAAGTAAGACTGGCACGCAACGGAACCTGATAGGTATGAGAACTCACCGTATTGCTCGGCCCAGGCCGTATAAGTCAACCACGGAGCATTGCGACTGACACACAGCGCACTTCCGAAAACCGGCAGCGGCGCGGGGCCGGGAGGAAGTATCAACCCGGCAGGGAGCGCCATCGCCTTCCAACGCCGATATGCGAGGACGGCGAAAACCGGTACAAGCACCAATAATGGGCTAAGGTTGCTCTCCATCTAGGCCTGTGACCAATTCACGAACGAGCTGCGGCAACGGTCTGAATAGTCTGCTGCAGCACTCGCCACTGGCGCGAATCTTTATATACAGAAAATAGCCCTGGGCCTGAAGTCTGATAGTCTACTAGTCTTGTGACGTAAGGACTCGGAATTTGAGGACTTGCAGCGTATGACAAGAGCACACATTAGATAATTGAGGTAGTTCACCATCTTGAGGATAATCCCATCATTTTCATTCATTCAACTTGGAGCATGTAGCTATAGTGCAAGAACTACGACAGGCAAGGTAAGCAAGGGAGAATGTATTTGTTGGAGCACGGTAAGTGCCGAGCTGTGGGTAGCCAAATCCGGTCCTGTTGTCACGGAATTTACGCAACTTTTTGTGGATCCACGAAGCAATTATTTCCATTACCGTCAACTTCTTTGTAGGACTACTAGTAGTAAGTCCAGGAACGTAAATTATCGTGGTAGTTCACTCCAGAATTCAAGACCCGGTGTGCCGAGATCCAGCCTGCGCGAATGACAGTCATGTGAGATTACTTATGAGTTAGGCTCAAGTAGTGAACTGTCAAGTAATATCCGGATAAGTTGGACCCACTGCGTAAGGTTCGTCGTAATCCAGGAATCGATTACCCTCCGCCACACCCTCCTCCGCATCCACCTCCGCCGCCACAGCTTCCACCACCACTCCCGCCACCACCGCAGCCACCACTTCCACCACCACCGCAACCACCATTCGCCGTGCCACTCCCACATGCGGACGTGCCACAGCTGGTGGATCCGAAGCTACAATTACTTCCGATACCCTTTACATCGAAGCAAATAAGCAATCCAGAAATGATGAAACTAATCATCCACGTACTGAAGCACATTGCGGACCGCCGAACGGGGAACCTGCATCGACGACGCCGCCAATACCCACGATACATCCACCCACCGGTACAGTATACAGCGGGACGGGATACAGAAACGGCTCTGGATGACCTTCTACGCTCTTACGGCGCGCTTCTTGGAGTCGCCTACGCTCAGTTTTTTGCTGTCGGCGTTTGCGCGCGTGCATCGACGTTCGGTACTGATGCATAGGAAAGACAGCATTGTGGTCACTCGGATGCGTGCCGGATGTGGCCGCATCCGGCGGTTGAAGGATGTCGTCTGCTGGTTCGTTCCCCCCAAATGCACGCCGTATGCGTTGGCCGAAAGTCGTACCTGGGCTCGGACACCCACAGAAGGTGTATGGAACCTTGTATTTATCCTAGAACAATTGATACGTGTCAGCGCGTTTTTGGATACTACAGCACCGCGCAGCGTACAATCCAAGCACGGCATGTGACATCAAACGCCGTGGCAAGATGATCTTCCTCGACTGTATCGTCGCTGGGAGCAAAAATCAACCATGATGAATACACGATGTTAGGATTTCAACTCACTGATCGACATATCGACCGACCAGGGTTTTGCAATCTTTCTGGTAACGATTGGCCATAAGCTGGTGCGTATGCCATGCAAGGTCGATGTCCAGAGTTGGGACGAGAAAGGACCCGGGTGAACCAGCCATGAGATTCAGAAAGCTAGGCGCAACATGGGCATAGTGTGCGAAACAGCGACCATAGACACGTACGCATGATATCTCGTCACACAATGCTGCAGAATAACTGTGCCATCGTGGTCCGAAAGGAATCTAGGTTGTGTCCAGCCCAGCTCAGCCATCTTCCGTACAAACGAGCCTTGACGCAAAACCTAGGTGATCGTTCAAATCATAGAAATGAAAAGAAGACATTATTGCGCACCGCACCAACGAGTTCAATCGAGAAGGACCTGCTATCAGAATATGCGTGAAGAATTCGATTTGCTCTGACAAATGATGTACTCCTGAGAGTGTGGGTGCAGAGCATCCGATGACGTACATGTTGGGCACAAGGATGGTTCTCAGCTTCCGCGAGACCACTACAGGGTCATACTTCCATTCTCTCATAACATCCCTCACTCCGACTGCACGGGATGAAGTCGACTTTCGGTTAGAATAAACATTCAAACTAAATCTCAACCGGTTCTTGATGAGTGATGCACGACGGGTGTCCTTCATCTTGTCCCGCGAATGAAGTGTCCCACTACAGAAAACACAGGTGCGTGTCAGCTGTATTAATGATCTGAAATTTTCCGTACGCGAGGAACGCCACTGGATCTGCACTCTCCTCCTTCACGAGGTCTTTTGCGAGCTTGTAGACCCCAAGTAGCTCTTTCGTTATACTGCTAAGACAAGAAGAGCAAACAGTTTCAAATTTACTCTGTGCATACCCCCTCCCTTCTGGGCCAAGGAACGCTAGACAACGACTCAGTTATCCTTTTCGCGTCGCAGAAGGGTGATACTCACGAATTCGTATTGAGGACTCGCAATGGGGGCACCGAAGCACTGTATCTGTGGCTGCCCTCCCGGTCTCAAATGGGTCATATGGTACCATTACTCGGTCATTCCAGAACCGCACTCGATCGGGATGCGGCGAATTCGTGAGAAGCTCTGGTGATTCCTGAAAATAGTCCGGTCAGGAATGCATGAAGAAAGATGGGTAAATACTTGCGAGATGATCGGTCAGATATCGTGTGTATCTCGGCAAAGACGAGAGCATCGGTACGCGCATCGTGTCTTCAGCATACCAACTAGACGACAGAATGAGCAAGTATAGTACCCGATGTGCATAATGGTCTACATACATTGGATTGAGAAGATAGGTGTGCCATACCATCACGACGTCGATTGGAGGGAGCGTCATCTCTACAGTGGCAACGTGTGTATCACGGATGCAACCGCACCACCTTTCAAACCTTTCAAATAGCCTTTATCATCGTATCCTTAGGCCGAGGACGTTAAAGTCTCACCTTTCAACTGCGAGGCTCACGAACCATCCCCAACGTGTTGCCTCATCCATGGTACGTACTTCTGGTGGAAAACGAGATAGATCCCCAGATTCCACGTTACATCGCAGTGCATCGAAAGCCCGCAGGAGTGCAAGATGCCCTTCGAGGTGTCTGGTATGAACGAGCGGTTCTGTTTGACCCCGCCCCACCGTATAAGTCATTGGAGCAACGCCATAAATCCTTGACATTTCTTGCGGATGCTGGGACGAACTGTTGACGGAACTTGGGCAATGTTGACATTATATGTGTGTGGACATTGGAAGGCTGTTGGATCGGGTGGACACTGACTATCCAGCACATTGCTGTTTTGCATGCAGTGCACAGAGCCTTGAAAAGGCGCGGCGTTCAGCTTGATAGGGATTTCAGGAACTCAACTTTCACCTTTCCCAGCAGGGCTGTGCGGTCGGCACTGACTTTCAGGCACAGCGTGTTGGCTCAGCTTCAAGTTGGAACCCCTGAGGGTGTGACTCACAAGTAAGTACGAGCAGGCTGACACCTGCATGATCTAAGTTCTAAGGGTTGGTCCTCGCCAGGGTATCTCAAAGACAGTTCGCTGCCAGACCTTTGCTCGAGCCACACGACTTCGCCCACGGGACAGGGACTCGGGCTCAGGCATGCTCCAGTCATCCAAGTGTCCTCCTCGACTACCTCCAAGGCGGAATGCAAGGCTCTTGGACCCCTGTCTCAAAGTTTGGAATATAAAGGCTTGCATCTGCAGATGCTTGCGATCGATGCCCGGGCTGCTTCTTGCGGTTTCGAATTTCTCCAACTCAGATAACTTCCTTCATAATGCGCGACACCAACAAGTTGCTGTCGTGCCTCGCAGTCGTTCGACACGTGGACTTGAACACTCTTGGACAACAGCGACAAGACTGCCGTGAATTAACTCGAAGGTGCCTTCCCTGTATCCGCATCGGCATCGCTCTACATACCAACAGACATATCCCATCTAATTTCCCGCCAACATTATTTCATCATATTTCCTCGCCGTCCACCGGACCCGCTACTAATTCTGGTAAGTTGCCAAATGCTGAAAGGGTTCAGGATACCATCACGATAGTCTATAGCACATCGAATGCGGTAGTGTAAAACATTCGAGACCACAGTGGCTATCGGAAAAACACTGATGATGCTGAGCACATTCTGCATCCTAATAATCAAAGTAACTGCTAGCGTGCTATCGATTCGCCTCACAACCATACTCGAGGTCACGGTTGTCCTTCATCAGACCCACGACGTTTCAGGATCGCAGAGACGCTCTTGAATAAATGAGTCCGACCAACTTTCCTGTGATTGCTGCTGTCAATGGAAATGAAGAAATGGACTTTGGGGCCGAGTTGGACGAAGGAGTTGACCAAAGTTTGGGCGTCCTCCATTCGCAGGGGAGAATCAGTTTGATCAAAACCCGACCTGACTGCAATCGAGCTCGTGTAGAATCTGAGCGAAGCTCCTCGTGTGGATAGCGGTGGCGAGCCAGTAGAGCGCCAGGTGCTCGTACAAGACCTGGTGCAGCCCCGGAGTACCACCCGCAATGTTATGAAGTTGCCAACCAAACATCTCATTTACACGGAAACATTCCAGGTGTAGCCACGCAGACACCAGTTCTAGCAAGTTGCTGTCAGTCAGGCCCACCCCCATTTTGAATGGAGATTGATGTTCAGATGGCGGAGGTTGATTAATGCCATGTATAGGCGAAGGTCATCCACGGTAAGTTGTTGACTCCCGTGAGGACTCACGTATGCCATGAGCGGCTCACCGACATACATTTTGGACTGTCCTCAAGAGCGATGGAAAGGTGTCCTTTGTATGAGAATAGGGAAAGTGACGAAGAGTTCGGCAATAATGGGAGTTCGAATCTGTGAAAGCGATGCGATGAGTTGGTCGAGTGACTCCTGAGATGTTATCTCCAACTTAATCAGGGTCCAGAACGAGACAAAGTGACCCAGTCGGTAGTAGCCTTGAATGACAGTTGCATCAGGTGGGGCATTTCTGAGA
>JBBPTO010001331.1:0-16539 GCA_038094155.1 Pulveroboletus cf. aberrans
GTGTTAGACTCTCGTCCACTGAAGCAGAATACTGTGGAATGACAGAAGTGGCAAAGCAAATAGTCTGGATGTGAATCCTATTTCAAGAACTAGGCTTTCCACTCAAGCCAATTCCTTTATGCATGAACAATCAAGATGCAATGTTTTTAGCATCAAACCCTGTACAGGAAGGTCACACAAAACATGTCAGAAAGGATGATCACTACATTCGAGAAGCCATTGAGTTCAAAGAAGTTGAACTATTCTATGTCAAAACCACAAAACAATTCACAGACATCTTCACAAAAAATCTGGGAAATGTCAAGTTTCAAGAAAACATAAAGGCTTTGAAACTCATTCCATATTCTCAAAGTACATAACATTCTAGTGAGGAGGAGTGTTGAGATTCTGTGAATTGAACACTAGGTCCTGTGCTCTGTTAATACAGGCAGACTGTAGTGCTAATACACTATTCGTGTTACTAAAAGACTTAGGTTGAATATTAAGGCTTGACTGTCACATCAGTCAAACTTAATTAAAGTGTAATCCTAATTACACTTCAGGATCGACCACATGACGCAGTCTTTATGACTCAGCTATGATGTCATTGATCTGGAGCTTTCTTAAGCTCTACAATGGCTGTGTTGGATCAACCCAGATCCAACTCCACCCATTTGAAATAAGTGGAGCAGCATGACTGATTCTATGATGTCATTCTGATCATCAACCTTATTCTAGTTACATTGTATACAAGTACATACATGTTCCTGTATTTAAAGGCGATAAGCACCATGATGTAATTAATAACAAGATTCATTTCCCCTTGAGATCAAGCTTCTAAGAAGCTCTACAAGGGTTGATCTCATCAATCTTGCCTAATCCAAACTTGGCCACAAGAACTTTAGTCTCTATCTTGGTGAGCATCCTTGACTCACCTCTCTCTTCTCTGCCCTGTGCAACAGGAGTACCCTTGTATCCTCCTGTTAGAGACTGGAGATTGGAGGTGTTACATTTTGACATATACAAAGTATAAAAGTGAGGAAATCAATAGATGAAGCTGCAGAATGAATTATTGTGAAGGATAAGCAAAGAGATTGTCATGCATGAGAATGGCTGTGACAAAATTCATTCTCTTCCTTCATTAGCAAAAGTGAAAAGGTCTATTTTGACTATAGAAGCCTAGTAGCAGGCTAGCACAGCTATTGGTCTAGCACCAGCCCATGAGCCAAATCAGCCAGACCTTGGCTAGCCAGGCACATGATCAGGTGTCACAGACAACCAGCCTCAGGCTGCCAGCATAATAGTAGATGAGTTCCAGCATTAGAAGGCAATTTCATTAGTGTGATGGTCTATGTATTTATTTACATAGTAACTATCAAACATGTCTAATGAGTATAAGAAACGAAAATTTGACAGTAAGCTGCCTTCACCATATACAGAAATCAAGTGAGCAGCTCTGTGAATAACATCCAAGTGCTCCACAGATTGCAATTGCTGTCCATGATGATCCAAGGCTGGGCAGACTTTTCATAAGCCAATTACAGCATCAGGTCCATTTCCTATCCTTGTAAAGCAGTCAACCAATGTAGAAGAGTATACATTGTCATTGTAATGAATAGACAAAATATACAGACATGCCCAACAATCATTTTCCTCATTCCATGCTGCTTCTGATCAATAACCATGAACATACAGTCATATCACTGGTGCTTCTACCACCAGGAAGATGTTGCACAAATCCATTCATAACACATGCCATGTATGTCTGAGATGTCCAAGGGGGTGAAAAACATTGTTGAAGCTGAATGAAAGACAGAAATTGGGCCATAAAACAGTGAAATAGCTGTTATATGAGCATTGGCAACATTATTTGAGCTCAGAGGATTGACTTTGTTGAGCTGTGTGTATAGAAACTCATGGATAAGCTGTGAAAGTCATGGTTGGCCAATTTGGTCCACCAACTGCATTAAGCCTTGAGAGTAACCATGTTCTAGACACATCTTGTGTAACCTATATCCATGGATCATAGATAGAAAGAACACTTATGGTGGTGCAAGAGCAGGTTTGTGAAGCTTTTGACTTACTCTAAGATCAATTGCTTCATCTTCTCTACCCTCATCTTCTTCTGCCCTATTGTAGTAGTGGCTGAAGTCTTATGCATGAGGCTAATAGAGTCAAGAAACTGGCAGGACTTTGTCTGCTGACTTGAATCAGTTGGTAAGTGAGATTTCTAGTTTTAGATGATTTTACCATTACCTTGGTATTCACCTTTTCTTTGACCAGGCCTTTCCTTGATATGATACTATCAATGAAATCAGAAATTTGATTGTCATTGTCTGTAAGTTCATTCTTGCTTTCATTAGAAACAAAGTCATTGCCATTTGATTCATCAGACTCTTTCATGCCATTGACATCTATACCACAAACAAGTGAGTAACAACTCAAACTAATGTTTTCACTCACATTCATTGTTAACAGTTTGAAATTCCTTTGAAACCTGTATAGGTAATTCTGTATTATTCAACTTTCTGCCATTGCTAGCCAAGTTAGTATGATTCTCTTGATCTACCTGCTTTTGAGACTGCTCAGTAATTTCTGCTCATGCTCTGCTAGCCTCCTTTTCAGATAACCCCAGATATGCTCAATGGGGTTAAGGTCAGGAGACTGTGCAGGCCATACCATGGTCCTAAAATCCTGCTCCTCTAATCACTACTTGACCTTCTTGCAAGTATGCTTGGGTTCATTGTCCTGTTGAAAAATAATGTCAGGATGATCAAGACCATAGTACTGCATGGTTTCTTGCAGTTCATTCTTCAAAATTTAAAGGTATAGGTCCATATCCATTCTACCATCAATCTTGATAGCATATTCAATGCCATCCCAACCTATGCAGCCCCACATCATCACAGAACCACCTCCAAACTTGACTGTTCTCTCAACCAGCCCATTACTAAGCCCTTCTCCTGACTTTTTCTAAGCCCATTTGTGCCCATCAGATCCCAGGTGATTGATTTTGGTCTCTCAGACCATATGACCTTCTTCCAGTCATCAATAGTCCAATCTCTATGGGCAATCCAAACAAGCTTTATGATGTCTGGCTGAGAGAAGGGGGTGTTTGGACTTGACTACAGCCTTCATACCACTTTTCTTCAAGTGGAAACACACTGTGGTGGTAGACAGAGGCTCCTGGACAAGCTGAATAAGAGCTTTTGTCACTTGAACTACTTTTCCAGAAAAGATTAGACAAATAGCACAACACATATCCATAGAAGAAAGCTTGGATGGGAAACCTCCAGTAGATTTTTGAAGCTCAGGACACTCTTTGAAGCAGAGTCTAGATATGGTAGATATATGAAGATCAGTGGCAGAAGCAATAGAGTGGGTGAATTGGCCAGCATCAAGCATAGAGAGAATATCAGCCTTTTGAGTAGCAGAAAGAGATTTCATGATGATAGAAGTTGAAAGCAAGGAAGCATGTGAAGTACAGTGACCTCAAAAACCCTTTTCATGTTTGCCTTATTTGCAGTGTGTGATGCACACCATCCACCTCTGTGGAAATGCCACTTATTTTTGGTGGGGTTATAAATAGAGCATGCTCCTGGCTATCAGATTGATTCCTGAGCCATGTGATAGAATCCACATGGTTCAGAGATATGGCCATTTTAAAACAGTGATGTCATGGAAAGGGTATTTGAGTATTATTAGTACTTTGTATAATCTCCTTTTGCTTTGAGCACTGTTTGAATCCTTCTAGGCATGCTCTCAATCAGTTTTTGACACTCCTCAACTAGTATTCCCTCCCACTTCTTTTCAACTCTTGCCTGCAATTCATGAATTTCACTAGGAGGGTTTTCATGCTCTGCAAGCCTTCTTTTGAGATAACTCCAGAGGTGTCCAATAGGATTTAAATTAGAAGACTGTGCAGGCCAGATCATAGTTATAAATTCCTGTTCCTCTAACCACCCCTTGACCCTTTTGCAGGTATGCTTGGGTTCATTATCCTGCTGAAAAATGATGTCAGAAGGATTAAGACCATAATACTCCAGTGTTTGCTGAAGTTCATCCTTCAAAATCTGAAGGTAAATGTCACCATCCATCCTACCATCAAAATTGGTGGCAAGTCCCACCCCTTCCCAAGTCATACAGCCCCACATCATCAAGGAATTACCATCAAACTTGAGGATTCCTTGTACCAGCCTATCACTGAGCCTTTCACCTGCCTTTTTCTATGCCCATTTGTGCCCATCTGACCCTAGATGATTGATTTTGATCTTATCTGACCATATCACCTTCTTTCAGTCCTCCAGAGTCCAATCCTTGTAAGCATAAGCAAAGTCCAAACGAGCCTTGTGATGTCTAGCAGAGAGAATAGAATGTTTGGACTTGACCACAACCTTCATACCAGATTTTTTCAGGAGAAAATGGACTGTACTGGCAGAGAGGGGTTGGTTGATGATGTTGGTAAGTGCTTTGATCACTTGAACAGCATTTTCAGCTTTGCCAGAGGTGATAAGGTGTTGAGCATGGCAAATGTTGGTAGGAAAAGCTTGCAAGGGCAGCCTTTCACAGCTTTGGAATGATGTCCTTGTTCTCTATCACCATTTCCTCCACCTTCATAGATACCATTTCTTCTCCCCTGTCTCTTGCTTCCAGTATCATAGAATCCTCCTCCACTGTAGCCACCTTCAGTTGAACCACCATGCCTTTCTCCAATGGGAAACCTATCCAGATTATCTCTGGTCTGAGGTGTCTGCCTGACACCATTTCTACTTTGGGAGTGCCATAATCACCCCCATCCCTGCAGTCATCATACTGGCTGTTGCAGCCATTCCTCCTCATCTGGTCAACTCTGTCATCATCCCATCCTTCACTCCTAACCTCTGCTGAAACCTCCCTGGTAATAACTACCTTGGCCTGATGGCCAAAAGGCTGGTCAATTTTCATCTCTCCTCTACCATTGCCTTCCACCTCAACATTATCTCCCCATTGTATACCCTCTATCAAGAGTATCTCCAGATCCAATACCTGTCTCTCATGGCTAAAGATCTTCTTACCCCAGGAGTCACTGATCATGGTATTACCTGCATAGGCTGACATCTTGGAGATGTCCAGGATGAGATACAAGGTCTTCTCTTGATAATGATGCATCAGATGGAAATGAAAAAGTTTTTAGCAGACATTGATCAATATCTATGAGATCTAGCTGAGTTCTAGTATCCTTGAACCCCTTTCACATTCTCCAAACCTTTAAACTCTGCAGAACTTGCTGCTGTTGAATGTGTAAAAGTCCACTGGATGGAAAACCATGGGTTTACCCCACTTCTCTTATCACACTCTCACTACCACAAGACTTGCCACCACTGCCACCATCTGGGTCACCAACAAATCAACTGCCTGGGCTATATCTGTTCCATCTGCCACTATACCACCCCTGGTCACACTCAGATGTGCTGCCCCTTTTATCAATGTCAACCAACTCCTCCCTCATTGAGCTCACCACCGCCATCATCACACAGCTTGAGAGGCTTTCCATCTAGACATCACAGTACTGGTTACATCCCCAGCACTCATTCCACTCATGCCAGACATGGCACTCTATTTCAACTCCTGCATCTAGACAATCTACTTTCTTCCATCATCTCTGTCATATCCCATCTCAACATCTATCCTCACACCTCTGAACTCCCCTTTAATATTCTCTATGCCACCTCCAACTCCAACTCCCTCATCTCTGGTCTCCTCTGAAGGACTCTGTCCTACCTCCCATTGGACCTCCAATACTGGAACCCCTTTCCCCATCAGACCAACTATGATTGGCCCAGATCTTGTTTCCCTTTGTGTTCACTCCATTCCCTACCCCTATGATCCATCCTATGTTATTCCTGTGTTACATTTCATTCCTTTAACCTATGTACATCACCCCCTCAGCATCCTATGACCTCTGACCATTATTGTACCTTTACATATGGTCTTCTCCATTCTCTGTTCTGAACTCTGATGTAAAGTTGCTAGGAAGCCCAGAATGAATTTCCTAACAGTGTAAGTATGGGTTGTGAGTGGGTTTACTTGACCCAAAGGAATTCAAGGGACTAGGAGAAGATAGTAGATCAATAACCATGCACTGTAAAGCTGGAAAATACAAGTCTGGAACTCCCCATTCAGTAGGGCTGAGAATCCAACTTTTCAGGTTCAGATTGGAGCACTTGACTTGACTTGACTGGCTCAGAATGCAACAGAATTGATGGTTTCGATACTTAGAAAGAGACTTGTGATCAAGAGGAAGAAAGATTCAATGTGAACCGAGGTCCAAGATACAAAGTTTATAGTCTGGGAAAACCTGAGACTTTGTACATATCAGGTCAGTGAAGTAAGTACTGTATGGTAATGGAATGGCATGATGACAGTGACAGTATGTGGTACAAATGAAAGAAAACTACTAAATATGGCAGATCCAGGTGAACCTGTGGTTGCTCAGGATGGAAACTGATACAAAAGAAAGAAATCTGACTTATCAATTTGGATCTAAGAAACTCGAGTTGAACAAACAGGACAGATTGAATGAACAACACTTGAGTTGGTCTTCAACTTGCTCAGGAATGGGACCTGTGCTATAGGGGTGACAGAAGGATCAGAAAAAGGAAGATTTACACAGTAGGGGATACCAGTCTTCTACACCAATCTGACTTCATACTATATAAACTTCTGTAATCCCCTTCTATATTCCTTAGTTTGAATATTGATGTTGCTTGTCATTCTTGATGTTGCTTTGAGCCCTACTCCTCTAACTCCATCCAATCTCAATGAAGTTTCCCTTCTTCTTACTTCTTCTTCACTATGTTCTTCCCATCTCTGAAATGAGGACCCAACAGTAGGCAAGGGCATGACACATCAGTCCTGCACCAAGTCCTTACCCCCATAACCCCTTATCTCCATTCTGATACACCTTCATCACCTCTGCATATTGCTCTGTCCCATCTCCATCAGACCTCCAGTCTTTCTAGCATCCTTTTGCCCTGGAGTTGACCAATAACCCTTGGACCTCCATTGGACAAAGCCCTGGAGGAGTATGGATCATGACAATCTCCCATCTAATAATAATAAAGAATAACCATGAAAGGAATGGCAAACATAACTGGCTCTCCTGGAGAAGGGTGTTATCTTGATTCTTAGTCCTTAGACACTGCCTTGGATGAGGGGGTAATGTTATGATCAACCCCTTTTTCCTCTAGTTACATGTCCCTTACATACACATGGATACAAGTCCCAACTTGGATGTTCTTTTCTTTTTCTCACTGACTACCATATCATGACTACCTGTCCAATTTTCATGACATTCCATGTGATTCCATTTGCTCAGTCAGTGACTCTTTCCTTACCTACCCTGAACTTGTTCTATGTCTATATAAATCCTGCTCATCTATACATGTACAGTATTCTTCAAGCTAGATCTTTCCTTTATGTACCTCAATACACTGGATCTTAGCCTCACCACTCATTCCTTGTCCTTAGTCTCTCACCAGGAACCCTTTGACTATCTGAGACTTCATAGCACTCTTGAGACTATGCTATTCAGTGAACCCCTTGTTTCTCAGTGACATTAGATCACTGAGCCCTCAGTTCACTTCAATGTTAAATCATTGAGACAGAGCAAGGAGAATACCTTGTTTACCTTGAATTCTTGCCCTTTGTCCTCATAGAGTGGCTTGCCCTGCTCTCCTTCATCCTTAGTATCCTAGACCCTCTTTAGGAGCTACACTCATCCTCTACCTGAGGCAAGTGTAACAGTGCAAAACTGTTGCAATGATATTGCTGATTTAATATGGTCATATCTTCATGGAATCTGGGTCAAATCACATGATCTAAAGACCCATTTGTAGCCAATGGTTTGTACTTTGCTTGATATCATCAAGGATAAGTGAAATTTCCACATGGTATTGTAGGGTGCTCCATACACTGTGTTGAGATTAAATATTGCAACAGTTTTGGAGGTCACTATATAGTAACCATGAAAGGTTGTAGAATGTCATAGAAAGTCATGGAAGGTCATGGAATGTCACAAAAGCTTTAATCAGCACATCCATTAGCACATCATTCAGCATTATCAGTCAGCATCAGTAAGCTGGATCAGTCAGCAGTATTGATAATAAATCAGTTAGCATACCATATAACTGGCCATGTGACCTGTGACTGGGCATGTGGCATGTGACTGTGACTGTGACTGTGACACCACTGTGACATGTGACATGTGACTGTGATACAAAGTCATGTGACCCTCTTTTGTAAATGAAAAGTCATAGAAAAACAGTAGAAAAATAGAGAAAATTCAGGAAAAAGATATATTATGTTATAAGCCATGTTAGAGCTCATGTAATATCATAACACTGCCTCTATACAATCCTGTCATGATTGTTCTCTAGGCCTTTCATACATAGCAGGCACTGGAGTATGCTGAAAACATAGTAGACAGTCCAGTAGTGGAGAGGCAGTTTATAGAGATGAGAGAGATCTGGAGCTTCAAAACTAAGAGAATGTTGCTTAATGATATCTTGAATGGTCTCTTGTTTACCCCTGATCAGAGATACAACAGTTCTAATGCCTATGGCAGGCACTGTGGAGTTGTCTCTGAAGGTGACTGGTTATGGAGAAGAGAGTGGTTTGTATGTCTTGAATTATTTTCAATGAGATACCATGTGCAATGTTGCTTCAGAGTCAAAAATGAGGCTCTCCTTTGCATTGTGTTAGGGTACAGACAATAGGTAGGCTTGAATGTGTTCCATTAAGAATTTCAACACACTCCATAGCTACACTTGCTCGCTCCAACTTCTCCTTGCCCACCTCCAGTGCTCTGCCAACCATGTTTGCTTTCTTCTTTTCCTTGTGCTGCTTCCAGCCTTTTTTTCTGAGCTTTGCAACCCAGTTTTGATACTTCCAACAGCTTTCAGTCTCATGCCCCTGGCACTGGTGGTGCTCACATCAAGGGGCATTACTGATGCTCCAAATCTCAGAAGGTCAGTTTGACATCTTGTGCATGGAGTCAGAGAAACTGGAAGAATTGATTTGAGCTTTCTTCAAGACAATACAGGTTTCAATGTTATCAAAGGTCAGTTTACTGTCCTTGATGGTGTTAATCACTGTAAAGGTAAAGGCATTTCAGTTCACAGATTTTAAAAGGGAGTTGAAAAGGATAAGGATGAGGATTTTGAAGTTAATAGAGAAGTTCATACCAGCAAGACAATTTTTAAGGATTCAAGAGTGAGGCTATGTGATCAGAGATGGCTGTAATACCATTTCACATGGTGAAGAAGAGTTGGCAAAAGGAGTAGAAGGTGATGGCAAGGTTCAGACACTCATAGAGGGCAATGATGGTATTCCAGAGCTCCTTTATGGAGTGTTTTGACACAACCTTGATAAGGATGGCATCAGATGTGTAATGGAGGGTAATACCACAAGATTTGAAGTCTTTGAAGTTTTTTTCCCTTCATTTATGAGTGTCCTCAACAGTCAAGAATGTGGCTCCAGTACTGGAGGTGGCAGAGGCAAAAGTGAAGATAGCAGAGATCAGAGCAGGGTTGGCATCAATGCTGAGAACAACATCCATGACCTTCTTCTTGAGAAGTTTGGCCTGGATACAGAATTTTCATATCTGGAAATCAAAGTCATCAATTAGAGTTGATATTAAAGACTTGGAGACAGTAGTCAATGACATGTTTGGCATGACAAGTCAGGTGCAATCTGATGTCAGATATGGTGCCTGGATGTGGAGGATCAACCTTTGACAGTTCCAGTTCAGAGTAACTCAGAATGGCACAGAGAAGTTCAGAAAGGTTATTCAGCTAGAGTGCTTTCATTAGTATGCACTAGCAGGGCTTATAATCTATCAAAACTAAGTAAAGGGGCAGATTGCCCACTACATAGATTAGCTACATTATGAAGTATAATAACAAAAGGGCTTACCTCAGCTACTGCCCAGGAGTGATAAAAACAACTGAGGAAGTTCATAGAATAAAGGGGAAATTACAGTGGCTCAAAAAAGTGTCCCAATGTTGGTCCATTTTGAAGAGATTGGTGAATTGCCAGTGATAGAGATCAAACAAGGCCAAATATGTACCTGCAGGAGTGAAGGTAGTATCTGCTCTGGGCTTTCTAACCCCACTTGGATCATGTGATTCAGTTTTCATGCCATTGAGCTATGCCTATTGTAAGATGACATGTCATTGGGACACTTATTTGAGCATCATGCTGTAATTTATTATTTAGTAAATATCATAAGAATATAACAGCTTCTGATGGGTGCTTTGCCTTGACCCTGATTGGTGATGTAAATGACATAATTCTGAGATGTATAAATAATACACAACCCACTCAGATAATCAACATCATCATGAAGCCCATTCCTACATCTGTTAAAGCTAATATCCTCTCTCTGTCTGAATCTGGTCTTTCTATTCATCAAATCTCCTCTCTAACTGGTCTGGAAAGTCTACTATGGCTAGAGTTATTAAATAATACCTTCCAGAGAAGAAAAACATCAAGCTAGGACATCCTTTTAAGCTTTCCTCTACTGATAAAAGGAGGATTGTCTCTAGTATTACCACTGAAAAGGTAGAAAATGCTGTTCAAGCCACCCATCTCATTAATTTTGCCCTCTCCTCTGCTATCTCATCTCAAACTGTTTGGAATGTTCTCAAGTATGCATCTTTGAAGGCTGTGGTCAAGAAAAATATGCCTTTCTTATTTGCCAAACATAGAAAACAGAGGCTAGCCTTTGCTCTCAAGTATCAAAACTGGACCATAGAGGACTTGATTAGAGTCATTTGGTCAGATTAAACCAAGCTTAACAGGATTGGGTCAGATGGAAGAAAGTACTATATGTATGGAAAATGGCAGGTAAGCCTTTACAGAATAATGAGGTTCAGGGAACAGTGGAGTTTGGAGAAGGTTCCTTAATGGTTTGGGAATGTATGGGCTGGAATGGTTCCTAGCATGGAAAACTCTGGCATTCCTGGGAAAGACATTATCTTTCAACAGTATAATAACTCCAAGCACTCCTTCAAAAGAGCTCAGGAATGGTTGGAATCTCATGGAATCAAGCTTCTGGATTGGCACCACAATCTCCAGACCTTAGTTCTATTGAACATATCTGGCAAATTTTGAAAAAAGAGCTCAACAGCTATCCAAGACCAGCTAGAGAAGTATGGAAACTTTGGGAGAGGATTGGAGCAGAATGGGGCAAGATTGAGGCTGAGAAGTGTCAAAGGTTGATAGAAAGCATGCCTAGAAGGCTAGAGGCAGTGATTAAGGCCAAGGGAGGACACACCAAATACTAAAAGTATAGAATTGAGATGATGCTCAAATAAATGTTTCAATGACATGTCATCTTAAAATGGGCATAGATCAATGGCATGAAAACTGAATCACATGATCCAAGTGGGGTTAGAAAGCCCAGAGCAGATACTACCTTCGCTTTTCAGGTATTTGGCCTTGTTTGATCTCTATCACTGGCAATTCACCAATCTCTTCAAAATAGACCAACATTGGAACACTTTTTTGAGCCACTGTAAATATCTAGGAACAAAGGCACAATCACACCTCCTCCAGTGATCTCCAACTACTTCAACTGAAATAAGTCAGGTTGTGTAGCTATCTGTCAAGGTAAAATAAGGAAATAATGAGACAGCATATTGAAGGAAATGGCAGTGTCAAAGAAATGTAACAGATGTCAAAAAGGCATGTGCAAGTGTGCAAGGAACAGTACCTGACTGGCCAAACAAGTATCAGTCAGGTCTAAGACCAACTAATCAACTCCAGATCAGAGCTGTTCTCTTTGAGACAGAGTTGATTTGAGAGCATTAAAGAAGTTCAGAGAAAGGTTGAAGATGATAAGGTTTTGACATGTCAATCATTGTAACATCTTCAGAAGACATGCATTCCAATGTATATTCCATACTTTTATGTCCCTCATCATCTGAATTTCCATTGTCAAGCTATTAATACTCTTTCTATATATATGTCAATAACTCTTTTTCATCTCAGAAAAAAAGAGAGCTCACCTTCTATAACTGATATGGCAAGTTTCTACCTTCAAATTTAACTCATCTTCTCAAGCTTTATGACTATCTCAGATTGCTACATGAAGAGAAAAAACAAGTATTTGGGGATGAACTTCCTATCATTGGGTTTGACATTGATCTGAACCTTATGAGAGTCTGCATGGTACCAGATTCTAAATAGCAGCTTATCAAGGCTTTGTGAAAATTTGGTATTTATGGGACTTGTCATCATTTTCATGACTTTCAGTGCATTGTGGACCATTTAAACTGGGGCCTCAATGTTCTGTCCTCACCTCCAACCTGGACTTTGTGCCTTATATCACAAAACAGCTGGTTAACTACACCAACAGGTGCTTCTCTGGGTCAACTGTGCTATTGAACATGAATTAAATTGGATTATCAAGTGGTTGGAATGTTCCAAAGGAGTCTACTTCCTATGCTCAGTCTTCTGGTCATATTATAACCTCCCCCCTTATATTCTTTGAGTTTATTGCAGTACCTCACCCTTTGGACTAGCATTCTGATATTTTCATTTAAATCTGGCTTATTAGGCTCCAGCACAAGAAATCTTTGACTCCAATGACAAATCAAATTTTTATCTCAAAGTCCTTGCAATTATGGCAGCACTTCTGAATGCTTTAACATACCTTTCATAGGGGAATGTGTAGCTGTCTTCACCAACAATATAAACACTATTCAGCTCTTTGACTCGCTTGCAGCACTACCCAATTTCCACTGGATACTAATGAAGGTAGTTGATGCTCTCCTTAAATGAAATATAGATTTTCACATCTACCATGTCCCAGAAGTTTACAATACAGTTTCTGATCTCTTATCCTATTTTAGGAATGATGAAGCTAACTTGTTACACCCATGTGTTGTGATTTCTTCCTTTCAATCCCCTCAAAATGCACTGGGGGTAGCTGGTAAATAAACACATTGCAATAGCACTCCCAACAGCCCTTCCAGATTGCCTGGAGCCTGGAGCACCTCCTTGTTGAGCACCCCATCACCCTGTCCTGTGCTCTCAATCACTCAACACAAGCTATGTATTCATCAGCTCTCAATTCTTACATACCTCATGTTTTGTAAGATTCATCAATAGGATTCCATGCCATCAATCAACAACCTTTCTCTTTACATCACCTTGATGGCTTACCACATTGAACCTCACTCAATTCAAACCTATCTGGCTGAAATTGTTTCAGAGTTGAAGTCATCATATTCAGATATCTGCAAGATGTGGAGAGCACCATTGGTGGTCTGCATCATATGTAATCCCATGTGGCAGTTTTCTTTTCCCATCAGCCAAAAGGCCCCTTTAACAAGAGATGACCTTGCACATGTCTTCCAGCTCCTTTTAGCATCCTTTATCCATGATGACCTTCTTTTTATCACTCTCCTTGCTGTTGGCTTCTTTGAGTTACTTCACCTTGATGAACTTGTGCAGCCTGATGACTCACAGCTTCAATCCTTTATGAAGATCTCATGATTCCACTCAGTTCAATTCAACATATCCACACTTAGCTTTTCTGTCCCATGCTTTAAGACAGATCATCTTTTTGAAGGTGATTGGGTTGTTGTTCAGCAAAGCATGTCATAACTAAAACCTCTTGGCCTTTTCAGGCACTATCCATCTTTGTGCAATACCTGATTTTTACTTTTTCCACACCTCTGGTTGCAAGACAATGGCACCTTGCCTCAGCATAGCTGGTTTCTTCAGTGTTTCCATTCATTTTTCCCTGATTCTGTCGGCAGACACTCCTTGCATGCTGGTGGGGCAACTTTCCTTACAGCAGCTGGTATGCCTTTCTCTCAAATTCAAGCAATTGAATGCTGGAGATTGGATGCATAGGAGAGGTACATCCAGCACCATTCTATCCTTTTGCAGGCCATGTTGTTTCATGGATGGAACCTTCATGATCCACCTTTTGCAGCAATCTAAGTATGCCACTCTTTCATCCTTCTCTTCTTTCCCTTTTCCCCTCCCTTTTAAAGCCACTTTACAGCATGCTTTATGGCATCCTTTCTGTACAAGGTCCTAGTTTCAGAGGACTTTCCCCTGAAATCTAGTCTGAGATCACTGCTGGATGGCCCAGCTTTGCTGGCTTCATGTCTCAGTGTCTCACCTCAACTGCAGACCAATTAGTAACTCTTAATTTCACTAAGGTAGTGTCAAAGTATAACTCTAGAGCAACTCCAGTACAACTTCACAGGAGCTTCAACTTGTTTCATGTGTCCTCCACTCTTTTATGCTTCAGAGTTGTACTTTATCTATTTTGATATCTCTCCTTGACACATCATATTTCTCTAAGCACATCCCACAAATTTCCAC
Source organism: Pulveroboletus cf. aberrans (assembly GCA_038094155.1). Taxonomy (NCBI): domain Eukaryota; kingdom Fungi; phylum Basidiomycota; class Agaricomycetes; order Boletales; family Boletaceae; genus Pulveroboletus; species Pulveroboletus cf. aberrans. The sequence goes on from JBBPTO010001331.1 coordinate 14,365, forward strand.
AAGTCATACAACTCATTTTTCTTTTATGCACTATTCCTTTCTCATATTGAATCATTCCTAATGCATATCACTTATTCTTGCTTAACTCCAGTCCAGAGTTGCCAGAGTTGGTATGTGCACATTATCATTTCACTATTTAATCTCTTTGTTTCCTTCAACTCACCTCAGTTGTGATTGCTCACTGGGCATCTGGCTGAGGTGAGATCTTTTGCTTGCTTTACTTATGGTTGTACTAATAGCATGTAGTACTTGGTATTATTGCCCTTACCATAGGTGAATTGCAGTTGTGATTGCTCACTGAGTGTTAGGTGTGTATAAGAGCAGAAAGGAAAGATAAGTTCTAATGAAGCCAACCAGGCACATAATGAAATGGTCTGCTGGCTTACACAAACCTCAGAGGATAGACCTCTGACTCAAAGAGATGATGCCTTTCCTAGCAAGGTTAGCTGGACTCCTATACAGCAACCACAGACTGTCATATCCCATGCAACTGAGTCAACTCTGACCTCCGGAACAACTCCACTAACCCCTCTGGTGACATTTCACCAACTCCTAACCTCCAAAACTCCGGACTTATCATAGATATCTTTACATACTTCCCTTGTTCTCTATTTAGTATAGTCTTGCCTCTCTGATTCCTCCGACGCTGTGTAGCACAGCTCCAGTTTGTTCCTGGACCAGAACACAGCTCTGGCTCTTACTTATCCAACCTCCGACTTACACTATTTACATAGCCTCTGACTTCCCTCTGTATATATACTCCGAATCTGTATGTAGATAGCCTCAGCCTGAATATCACCTTAGACCACTCCTCCTATCTTCTCTGGTTCCCTCCGATACATCTCTGACCAAGAAGGTTGTGACAGTGCTAGGGTGCAACACACAAGTCCTGCGCCAAGCCTTTACCCCTCCAGACGTGATCCTCCGGACCTCCAGCCATCTCCGGCCATTCAATCCCCTCGACCTCTGATCTCCGACCAGAGTTTGAGCAGAGGAGATCCAGTCTTAACAGTATATTCAGGCTTCCACTAGTACTGTCACTACTCTGATCATGACCCCTCCTCATCCACATCGAGACTTGTCTCAAAAGTCTTTCTCTAGGCATCTGAACAACTGCCTTCGTCACCTGAGGCAACTCCGATGCAACTCTGCTTTTCTCCAGAGTTGTTTGCCCAAGACTGACTTGTGGATCATCCAACCTCGCCCTCAGAAGCCTGTGCTACTCTCTATCCATCCATACCTTTGTCTTAGCACATCCATTCATTCCTTATGACTGGTACCATCACCCTCAGTCCACTCTGCCATCTGTTCAGAGATACTTCATCTCCTGACAACTCTGACCCCATCTCCTGAACCTCCAACCTCCTGACAGTTACCTATGACCTCCATACCCCTCCGAGTGCCTTGATGGCACCTTCATCCCCATGACCCCCCCTGACATCCCTGAACTCCTGACCTTCACACCTCCGACATCCACCTCCTGAACTCCACTTCTCCTTCCATCTCAGGGAAACCACCTCTGATGCTTTCACACATGCCCTCATTGGACTCCAGACACATGACTGATGGCCCCGTCAACTCGCCCATTAACGATCCATTGATCATAGAGTTTAAGCAGTGACACATTCGCCTAACATCTGTAGAACAAGTGCCAACCCCTCCAATGTCACCTCCAGTCTCCGGAGCTCGAACTCTGAGTTCACTCCAGCCTCACAGCCACCCTCTTCAGAAACCAATCTCCTTTGGACTCTCTTGAGATTCCTCAGACTTTGTGTCTGACCCTCTGGCCTGTGTTCACTTTGCACTGTAGGAAACAGGAGTTCTCTACAGTGATATCCGGTGTTTTCCCACGGTCCGATAGCCCCTATCCAGCGCTCCTACCAAACCTGAGACCATCCACTGCTGTTCGTCCCAATCCAAGTCATGTCAGTTGAAGTCCGAAGGTTAGTTTTGAGTCCGATGTCCAGACCTGAGTTCCTGCGCACTGGCCCCGGTGTTCCTGTGCCTCAGGAACCATTCCCACACTCCAGGTTCGGTCAGGTTTTTGTCCTTTTTATGTTTTCTTTACTGTACTTCATTCAGGTATGCCCAGATTAGCCTTTTGTACCTAGGACTTAGTTCCTAGACAGTGTGCAAGTAACCACCACCATTTCTAAGCCTCTAAGTCTGGTTTCC
>JBBPTO010001332.1:0-16531 GCA_038094155.1 Pulveroboletus cf. aberrans
GTGGTTGGGAAGCATGGGAGCATTTCCTGGCCTTCTCTTAGGGTCAACATCCCAGCATTGACAGGGAACAAGAAACAAGTGGAAATTGCCAGAGTGTGGAGCTACCAGAGGCATTGAAGTGTGATTTATAAGGCTAAAAGTCTTGAGGGAATGATTCAACCTTGGATGTACAGTAATCTAGAGGCCAAAGAAAAGGAGGGAAGGGTAATTGTGCTGACATTCAGCTAAGAACCCAGCAGAGGTCAGAAGGAGGCAGAGTGCCAAGGAGCACAAGGGGCAACTCCAGGAGAAGGGGATGGAGGAAGAAGTGGAGAGGAATGGAGTGAGTCAGAGAACTGCAGAGCGCATCAAGCAGCTCTGGATTAAAATAGAAAAGGATGGGGGGTGGGGTTGATGCTTTCTGAACAGACCATGTTTCATAGATCTCCAGCCAATCAGATTAGGATTCAGAGTGGGTGAACATTGGAACTGCCAGGTGGCAATCGATGAGGGCAGGGAAGGCAAAGGAGCAGAGAGGGTGAAGGCATGCAGAGTGCACGCAGCAACTTCAGGCAAGGGGAGGTGAGAGGTGATGCTGTCAAATCTGAACAGCCATGTTCCAAGGTACTTCAGCCAATTGTGCTAGGATCTGGAGCAGATGGATGTTGGTGGTATCAGGAGGCAGGTCAGGGAAGTTGAAAAGGAGTCAGAGTGGAGAGTGAAGATGAGGAGGTACAGAGGGGATGTGGAGCCCAAGGCAATAGCCATGCAAATGAACAGAAGGAGCAAACTTGACTTCTTTCACACAGCAACTAGGCCAAGAATGAGAAGGGGATGGGGAAAGGGGGTGCAAGCGCTGCACTGGGCAGGCACTGGTGGAGGGTAGACCACAGGTCTGAGGGTGGAGTGAAGAATGATCTGGGGGCATGCAGTGTGACCAGAACACTGGAAGCATTGTAGGGAACGGTAGTTCCCTGTCCTCATATCCAGCATATCCAGTATGATTCAGTTTTCATATCCAATCCAATCCGTCCTCGTCCATCACCTGTTGGTAAGTCAAACCTTCATTTTACTACACCAGACACTTTCGTTTGTACATCCAGTCGGCCCAGTTTCATCGACCTGGTTACCAGATACATTGATTCAATGATCCAGTTTTCAATCCAGTCACACTCTTTACATGTATTTAGAGTCTTGGGTGTGCCTAGACTATAAAAACTGTGTTTTGCATGGAGCACAATATCATCTATCTATCTGCCATCTATCTTCCATCCATCTCAAGTTCAATTCTTCACCATTGTCAGTGATCCAGCCATGTCTGTGATCATCTCTTCATTCTTCTCTCCTGATCTGTGAAGAATCAAGTCCTGTGCTCTTCAGCCATGTCTGAAGCATAGGAGCTCTTCCTGATCATCATCCATTCCACCTCCTGTAAGTGCTGTGGTTGTCTTTCGTGGAGCTCTACTCTACGAATTCTCCCTGAGATGGACCTATCGTCCCTTCATTTTCTTGCTTTGTGTTGCTGACCTGCTAGTTTCCTGTCTGAAGACATATAGCAGTCTAGGTTATTCAACCACTCTTCAGTGTGTGGAGTGGATTGGAGATGAGGCAGAGGTCAGGGAATAGGGAGGGGTGTGAGTGTTGTGCAAAGTGAAAGCAAGCCAGAGAGATCAGACATGAAGTCTGATTGATCTTGAGGTAACCGGAGAGGGTGGTCGTCCAGATGGCTGGTTAGGCCAGAGTGAGCTCAGAGCTTGAGGTCTGGAGACCGGGGTGACGTCAGAGGAGCTGGCATTTATTTTTCAGTTGGCATGCAAAGGTGCCACTATGAAAACCCTATAATCAATGGATCATTAGCAGGCAAGATGGCAGTGCTTGATCAAGCAGTGTCTGGAATCCAACAAGGGCATGTGCAAGGCATCAGAGGTGGTTACCCTGAGATGGAGAAGTGGAGTTTAGGAGGTGGACATTGGAGTGTGGAGTTCAGGAGTTCAGGGAAACATCAGGGGAGGCAAAAATGTCATCTAGGCATGGGAGTCATAGAATGGTGTGGTGACCATCAGAGAGCTCACAGGACAGGAGATGGGGTTGGAGTTGTAAGGAGATTGGTGTATCTCCAAACAGAGGTGAAGTGAGCTGAGGGTGATGGTACTGGTCATAAGTAATGAGTGGGTGCATTTAGATGGAGTATGGATGGGGTCAGGGAGTAACACAGCTCCCAAGGGGAAAGTCAGATGGTTCACAAGTCATCCTTTTGGCCAGACAACCACAGAGGCACCAGAGTTAGAACAGAAATGCCTTGAGTGATGAAGGCATTCTGGTTTGGAAGCCTAGAGAAAGACTTGAGATAGAAATCTCAATGTGGGCATGAAGGGTCATAGTCAGAGTAGTGACAGTACAGTAGGAAGCCTGAATATACTGTTAAGACTGGATCTCCTCTGCTCAAACTCTGGTCAGAGATCAGAGGTCGAAGGGGGGAAATGGCCAGAGATGGCTGGATGTCTGGAGGATCACATCCAGAGGGGTGAAGGCTTGGTGCAGGACTTGTGTGTCATGCCCATGCACTGTCATGGCCTTCTTGGTTGGAGACACATCAGAGGAACTTGGAGAGAGAACAGAGGAGGAGTCTAAGATGATATTCAGGCTAAGGTATCTACATACAGAAGTTGAAGTATATATATGACTGTGGATTAGTAATGGAGGGCTATGTAGATATGTAAGATGGAGGTTGGATGTCTGAGTGCTGGAGCTGTGCTACACAGCATCAGAGGGATTAGAGGGGTGAAGCTAAACTAAATACAGAACAAGAAAAGTATGTAAGGATATCTGATATTTGTCCAGAGGGATGAAGGATCAGAGTTGGTGAGGAGTCACTGGAGGGACAAGCAGAGTTGGTCTGGAGGTTGGAGTTGTCTTGATTACATGGGATATGACAATACATCATGGTTTTGAAATGACTGCCATTTGATCAATTCTTACAGAATTTTGCAATAATAATAGCACTTGCAATGTGTGAAAAAATTATACAACAAATGTTGGGACTTAGGAAATTCTGAGTCATAGCTACACAGCACTTTGTAGTCTTTGTTACAATGCCCAATCAACAAATTTCAACAGACATGAAGTACACTGCACTCCAGCTGTACTGTCATGGACTTCTACCTATCCATGAAATTATTGACTGTATTGGCTTCTCCCAATGCAGCCTTTATCACATTCACAAACTTTTCAATGAATCCAGCGATGTCATAAAACCTGGTGCTGCCTTGTGTGGACAACCAAGGGCTCTCAACCACAAGGATATCCACTACCTGATTGAGCTCATGAATCACCATCCTAGCATCACAGAAAGTATGAACTTATGGTAATAACCTTATATTATCTTGCATCATGTCACATTTGAATAATCAGTAAAACTGGTCATATACCCATTATAATGGTAGATTCCTTAAACAATTTGTATCATGCCAGTGGCAATTTGCAGGTAAATTAGACCTGCTACATTCATGCAATGTGTGTCACCCTGAAGAATATTGACCATTTTCGACTTGACTACAATGTATTATAACAGTAGGTTTGTTAGAAAAGGATTATCATATAAATTATGTGGTCCATGATATGTTGAAGTCATAAAAATTACTGTCAGATGGTCATGGTCTGTCATTCATTTAATCATTGCAGTAGTTGGATAACTATGTAACTCAAAGAACCTTGATGCTACTCATAAACATATGCTACAGACAGATCATGTGCATATGGATCTCAGGGTTCTATATGTAGTCCCATTCAATGACCTAATGCCCATGATACTGGACAGAGAACTCATTGCACAGGAAAATTCTTCTGCCATGGATAGTAGGACATTGTAAGCCAGAGTGGAATTGCTCATCAGCTGAAATCATGGTGATATGTTTTCCTGACCTGCATATGAGTGATGAATATTTGTAGAATGGCTCATACCCACAGAGCCTGTCCCATTATGTCAAAGATTGTTTGGTCACAATGCCTGCCAACCAAATTACAATAAGCTATTATATCAACCAGTATATAGACTTCCTTCAATTGTTTCTGAAGGATTTCGGCTCCCTGTCCCTCCTTAATGGGCACATCTTCTGAGTGGACCCTAATGGGGTTGCCCGTCACACTCTCTCCTCTGCCTCCTCTCTCACACACATAGTGCTAGCCTGGAAGATAATCTGCATGTGCTTGGAATGAGTGCCAGCTGTAGTTAGGAAATATGACAAACAATTTCACAAACTCCACATCTCTTCCCTGGCTATGACTAACCTGGAAGTATACAGTGCCATGTTGCCTAGCTTACTGGATGTGCAGCAATTGCTAAAACTTATGATGTCGATCCCCTACCTAGCAGCAATGATAGACAACCGACAACAGAGGCACATCTCAAAAGGACAGGATATGAAAGAGATATGGCATGCTCTCAATCATCTGAACATGGCTAAACATGGCTTTCCCAGACTGCCCTGCTGAGGAGACCCCATTGATCATTGGCTATGATGAAATTGGAAACATCACTCATTGCCCCCCATCAGTCTCTTCCTCAGTTCCTTCTCCTTGGCCTGCAGACCTCTTTCAAGCACCCTCAGTGAGCACTATGAAAGAACTGATCATGGTCCATCACCCCCTGACTCCTTGTTCCAAATTAACTCTGTCCTGCACAGCCAGCTATAAATTCACAGGCCTGACCCTTCCTCCTCTGGATTCACCACCACTGGGTATGCCACCAATGGGTGGAGAGGAAGGTAACATCCTCTACAGTTCAGCTTCTGTCCAAATGGGGGTCTCTCACTTGTTTGGACTTCCTATGACTCCTTCCATCAGTACCATCATGACCCATGCTAAGGGCCCTACCTAGATCACTCCCCTTGAAGAATTAACTTCCTTACAAGGTCTAAACAGGAATGGAGGTAGAGCCATATGATGAAAGGATGAGGCTCAACTTTACAAATATTGTGACACACCACCTCACCTGACTGCAGGCCAAGAACAGGGGGCCCTCACCAGCCACTATCTGGCTTCAAGACCCCTACTGATGGAGCAGCTGAGCTTGAGGGTCCCACTGAGAGAAACCTGAGACACAGAGTTCAGCAGTTTCTCAAACTGACAAAAGCAAAGAGGTGAAAGAAGATCCAGCATTCCCCCACCTGCAGGAGCTCCTGAGGTGAACCCAGACAGCTCTGATGAATCAGATGACAGACCAGGAAGTGGCCTGCCCAGGAGAAGTCCTGCCACCTTGATTTCTCCCCCTTGTTACGATTTACCTTGGACTATGCTTTTCCTTTGCTTATCACTTACATACACATGGATATAAGTTCCAACTTGGATGTTTCTTTCTTTTCATTGCTGACTATGATACCATGACTCACCATCCGTTTCCATCACATTCTATGTGATTCCACTCCACTTGCTCTGTCAGTGATTCCCACCACCATATTTCTTTATGTTCCATGCCTACCCTAGACTCATAAACCCATGTTGTTGGGCATGTAAACCCTAGTCCAGTCTTACCTCTTCCTACCTCTTTCTATTCTCCACTTGTACCATCACTACTTGATATAGGCCTAAGGGTAGCCTTAATTCTTTCTTGCTCAATGTTGCTGCAAACCACCCTTAAGTGGGAAGTCTCCATCATTGACCTTTCCTAGAGATCTCCTTTATTACCACCTTTCAAAGGAAAGTCCTCATCATCTGTCCTTGATAGTAGGCAGACTCCTCATCCACTGTTGACTCAGTAGTATCCTCATCCACCATTCACTTGGTAGTATCCTTTGTTGCCAAACCTTGCTAGTAGGTAGGCTCCTTTCAGATGTCTTGCAATTGTCAAGCACTGTCACCACTTTGTCCACAGTTTAGCCCATAGCTTTTGAGGTCCTATGTTTGCCCCATTTAGGTCAAACACAACACACCTGCTCCAGTTGCTCAAGCCTATGCCTATGGTCATGTGGTCCCCATGATCAAATCTAAACTTAAGACATTAGACTTGCCAACTTGGGATGGAGATGCCCATATAGCAGTCAAGTATTTTGCCAAGCTCCAAGAACTAGTGAAACTGGGAAGTAATATGCTGTGAGCTATAGCCTTTTGAGCCAGCGAGCATTTTATGAATGATTCTGTAGTCACTAACTGGTTCCTCATGCTTGACCTGGTGAAGAGAGGTTGAATGACCTAGACTAGTATACGTCTCTGAACAGGAAACTAGCAGGTCAGCAACACAAAGAAAGAAAATGAAGGGATGATTGGTTCATTCCAGGGGGAATTCATAGAGTAGAGCTCCATGGAAGTGAACCACAGGACTTACAGGAGGTGAAATGGATGATGATCAGAAAGAGCTCCTATGCTTCAGACATGGCTGACAAGCACACTTGATTCATCACAGATCAGGAGAGAAGAATGAAGAGATGATCACAGACATGGCTGGATCACTGAAGATGAAGAAGAACTGAACTCAAGATGGATGGCAGATAGATGGCAGATAGATAGATGGTATTGTGCTCTATGTGAAACACAACTTTTATAGTCTGGGCACACCCAAGACTCTAAATACATGTAAAAAGCATGACCAGATTGAAAACCAGATCACTTAATCAATGTATCTGGTGACCAGGTTGACAGAACCAGATTGGCTGGATGTACAAATGAAAGTTCCTGGTGTAGTAAAATGAAGGTTTGACTTACCAACAGGTGATGGACAAGGATGGATTGGATTGGATATGAAACTGGATCATGTAGGATATGCCAGATATAAGAGATATGAGAACAGGGAACTACTGTTCTCTACACCAGCCATGAAGATGTGGATGAAATTAAACTACCATAACTTTATTGAGGGATTACAGGCATACTATTTGGGTGATTATTGGGCTATGCAACTTCACCAAAAATTTCAACAACAGGCATACTGACAGAAGGACCATTCAAAAGAGATGCCAGAGAATTTTATCATGTGATGAGTCATGCTTTCCTGAATGCTGGGCAATGCAGTAATCAGGTCCAGAGATGAAGTTCTCACTGTACTCAAGAATGCACTGATCCAGTGAAAAAGTATCTTGAATGTTGACTCAATATGCACCTTAGCCATACTCCACCTTTGGATTACCAAGCACTGCAAAGCTTTAGCCCATGCCACCAGGCAGGAGACCGAGCAGTTTGTGATGGTTAAGGATCTTCAAGCTGTAAAGGCTTCGCTACAGTGCCTGGGAGTAAGAACAGCCTTATAGTGAAGAACTTACTATCCAGTAAGAAATGAAGGAGTGGCTGCAGGCCACCTTGGGACCACAGGTATGGTGGGAGATGTGACACACACAGAATTTCACCAAGTCAGAAGAAGATCCAAAGACCCCCTTCTTTCCAGCTGAGAATCCTTACCATCATAATGTACTCATAGCTGAAGTCTTCGCAGTCATGGGGAAAGACAAGACCTCTCTCTCTGCCAGGGGACATCCTTTTCCAAAGCAGAATCAAGTAGTCACCAGCCTGGAATGCAAACCTCGATGGCCTTGCCATCCTTGTGGGAGTTTTAATCATTGGAACAAAGAGTGCCCTTTCTACCAGCTATACATACAATGAAAGAAAAAATTGGTGCATCTGACAAGTGTTGATCTCAAAAGACCCAAGGAGGGTAAGCAAGTGTATAATAGTGCTTACCACTCCCTCTTAATGAAAGCTGCTGCTCAATTGTATTCTCTGGTGAATCAAAACCAGATCTTCATCTAACAAAACAGAGGTTTCCCTCAGCCATTGACAATGCCAAGATTGAGTGTCCTCATCTTGAATGGCTTGATAAACCCCCTCCTGTGATGGTAGAGGAGATCAAGGATGAACACTGGGCTGAATTGAATGAGAGGCAAGGAACACAGCCCCTGAATCCAGCAGTCTTACTCAAGGAAGTAGCCAAGGAGAATCACTGCACTGACTCTCCCTCCACTAACCAGACAGGTAGCAATTCACCCAGTTGAAAAGAACTTCAAAATCTGAGTTGTTCGCCTCCAGCATAAATAAATCTGACCAGGTGGGTGTGCAGCTGAAGGAGCATCAGTAGTGTCCATCCCTGGTTGTATCGGCTCGAGGGATAGTGACCTAGTCAACCTGTGGTTAGACTCAGGAGCTGACATCACCTTCATTAGTGAAGAACACTACCATGCAATGTGAAACCCCCTGCATTTACATCAAGAAATGAAAATGAAGCTCTACCAACTTACTGACTTGCATGCTAAGATGACCAGATACATCCACATGCCAGTTTACATGGACATCACAGGAGGGCATCACTTGAAGACTATGATAGAAGACTACATAGTCCCAAAGATGACTGTCCCTATTCTTTTGGAAGAGAATTACCAACAAGCCTATGAGCTTACTGTGTCCAGACATCTGCAAAAGGGGATGATGGTTCAATTCAGAGGCACCTCACATGTGGTCCAAGCCATGGGAGTGCAAAGCTCACTTGACCATTTCTGAATTCAGGCTAGTGCTCACTATATCACATCCTTCATCAAAGCCAAGCTACACTGCATCAATAAAAGGAAGAGAAGGGCTCCCCGCCTCAGCACCAAGTAAGAGAGGAGAACTGTCAGAGCAATGGAAGATATGCCCATCCTTCCAGGCCACTGCACTAATGTGAAAGTCAGCAGCCATTTGAAAAGCACAGACAAGGGGCTGGTAGAGAAGTCACTCCTCCCCACCTCAGAAGATGGATTCTTTACCATTCTGAATGCCTTATTCTCCACAGAGTATTCCATGGTCCCCATAGCTAATTTGTCCAGTCAAGCCCCAACGATCCACAAAGGCAAAGCTATCAGCCTAATATCAGAACCACATGAAACCTTTGATATGCCCAATGACCTCAAGGACCTGGAAGGCAAGATGAAGTCAGTGGCCTGGATCAGCACTATACTCTATGCAATACACAGTGGGACTCAAAATAGTCCAAAGAGACCAGAAGAGCTAAATGTAGAGGAGGAAGAAAACTGAGGGACCAAGATGGCCAAGATGCCCCAAAGTGAGACCCCAGCATTGGCCAACTTAGAACAGATCATTGACATAGGATCCCTATCAGATTATCTAAAACAAAAAGCATGGGACATGCTCCACCACCGAGTCCATGCATTTGACTTCAATGAATGATTAGGTAGATACCCAGCCCAAGTACACATATGAACAGAAGATGGGCACAAGCCAATTGCCATACTGATGTACAGGGCCTCCCCAGAGAAGTGTCTTATCATTGAAAAACAGATTGAGTCTTGGTTCCATCAAGATGTGATCGAACCATCTATTAGCAGTGCCCCTGTTGTTATTGCATACTGAAATGGAAAACCCCAGTTCTGCATTGACTATCAAAAACTCAACACAGTGACCACTCGCGATGAGTTCCCAATTCCCCAACAGAGCAAGATTCTAGCCTCACTGACAGGTGCTAAAGTTCTTTCCTTTCTTGACACCCTCTCAGGGTTCACACAACTAGAGATGGCAGAAGAGGATGCTGAAAAGACTGCTTTCCGAACACACCAGGGCCTCTTTCAGTTCAAATGGATGCCATTTGGACTCACTAATGGCCCCCCAATCTTCCAGCACATCATGCAAGAAGTCCTAGTGTCATACCTTTGACCTTTTTGTCTCATTTACATTGATGATATCATAGTCTATTCAGCGAGCTATGAGCAACATATTGGGCACTTGGAGAAAGTATTGGAAGCTATTGAAAAGGCGGGACTCATGCTCTCACCCAAGAAGTGGCATTTATTTTACCCTTCCATTATCCTGCTTGAACACAAAGTATCCTGATTAGGGCTATCTACCCATGATGAAAAGGTGAAAGCAGTCTTACAACTTGACTGACTGTTAAAAGTATTACAGCTCCAAACATTTCTGGGAATGCTGGTGTAAATTTCAGCTTTCATACCTCACTACACTATAATATGCTTGCCCTTATTCCATCTACTCAGGAAAGGGACCAAGTGGCAATGGAAAGCCAAACACAAGAATGATTTTGAAGAAGGAAAGAGAGCATTGACTATGGCTCCTGTGCTAGCCCATCCCAAGCAAGGTAGACCATACAGACTCTACACAGATGCTTCTGACTTGGCTCTTGGATGCGCTCTACAACAGGTACAAGTCATCCATGTGGGAGACTTGCATGGTATCAAAGTATATGATTGAATTAAAGCTGACTATGAGGCTGGCAGACCCCTGCCTGTACTGACAGTTAAAGCATCCAGCAAATGTGATGACTGCAGAGGAGTCAAGGAATGGGGACCTTCCCTTGATGATTCTACAGTGGAAATTGAATGGGTCATAGCCTATTGGTCATGCACTTTCAAGGATGCTGAACTAAGGTACTTGACAACTGAGCATGAAGCCATAGCAGCTAAAGAAGGGCTGGTCAAGTTCCAACCCTTTATTGAAGGAGAAAAAGTAGTCCTGATCACCAACCACTTGGCACTACAATGGGCCAAAACATATGAAAACTCAAATAGAAGATTAGCATACTGGGGTGCAATATTCTCAGCCTATGCCCCATACTTAGAAATAATCCACTGTCCCAGTAAAGCCCACTCTAGCATAGATCCACTCTCCTGCTTAGCCAGATCCCCTCCCAATGCACATATCTTTTCAGTCCATCAATGAACCCAGTCTATCCTTCTCAAGCCTAGTAGATAATAAACACCCCTTCCATCACCCTTTAGCTAAGCAAGCCACCACCATTCAAGTAGAAGATACAAAACACAATCTACAAAACATTGCAGAAGATGGCATCAAAACTTGATCACACTCCTGAGCACAAACAGAAGCACTCAGGACCAAACACACCTGAAAATGATAATCATGAGGAATGGCTCAACAATATGTATTGTCATATCCCATCTCAACCCCATTCCCCACACCTTCAAACTCTCCTCCAAACTCCCCTATGTCACCTCTGACTCTGACATCTTCATCTCTGGTCCTCTCTGATGGACTCTGTCCTATCCCTCATCAGACTTCCAATACCAGAATCCCTTTCCCCATCAAACCAATTATGATTGGCCCAGATCTTGTTTCCTTTTATGTTCATTCCATTTTCTAGCCCTATGATCCATCCTATGTTATTCCTGTGTTACATTCTTCATTCCTTCATTCTATGTACATCGCCCCTCAATACCCTATGACCTTCAATCATGATGTACCTTTATATATGGTTTCCTCCATTCTCCATTCCAGACTCTGATCTGACCTCCTGATATATAAACTCCTGTAATTCCTCCTGTACTCCTCAGTTTGAATATTGAAGTCACTTAATAATGTTTCACTCCTCTAACACCATCTGATCCTGATGAAGTTTCCCTTCAGTCATTTATCCTCTTCACTTGTCTCTCCTATCTCCGAAATGAGAACCTGACAGTAGGCAAGGGCATGACACATAAGTCCTGTGCCAAGTCCTCATCCACACAACCTCTTGTATCCACCCCATTCCACCTTTGTCACCTTCACATGTCATTTCATTCCATCTCTGTTGGACCTCCATTGGATGAAGCCTCAGAGGAGTTTGCATCTTGACACATATTCACCATGACCTTACTGGATGAATGCCCATCACTGCAGTTTATCTATTCATCTCCATATCACTATCATGGGGTTCCCCTCAAGCCGCTGTCCCTGCATGTCTACTGGTTCCACCAGGTGGATTACATCAAGCCATACATGGTGGACCCAGATGTCCATCTGATTTTCATTTCATACTGTGCATTCACTGACACCATTGTGCAGCCAGGTCTCCAACCTGATGAAGAACATGACCTTCCATTTCTCTGGTCCATTAAAGCCAAGGCAAAGGATGCCCAACTCACCATCATCTGTGCCTTCCTCAATATCAAGAACCACCCATCTGACCTGTCTAACAAGGAGTTTATTTTGTTTATTCAATCTGCCTTCTGTTATGATCAACCCCTTTTTTTGCTACTGCTTACATATGCATGGGTGTCAGTCCCAATTCAGATGTTCTTTTCTTTTTGTTGCTGACTATGATACCCTGACTCATCATCCAACTTCCATCACATTCCATGTGATTTCATTTGCTTTGTGACTCCTTCCTTGACTATATAAACTAGTCCTCTTGTACTCATATCCCTAAGCTAGACCTCCCCTTCATGTATTTCAATACACTCAGGTCTTTGCTCCACTCCCTGTCCCTAGTTGGGAACTTCTTTGCTCCCTGAGATATTGTAGTGCTCTTGAAGCTACACTGTTTTAAGGAACCCTCTCGTTCACCTCAATATGATTGATCTCTGAGGCAGTCCTCTCTTCAATGATCAATTATTGAGATAGAACAAGCAGAAAGCCTTATTCCACTAGAACCCCTTACCTCGTCCTCAAAGAACATCATGCCACGTTCTTCCTCTCATCTTAGTACATCCAGACCTTCAAGGGGCTGCGCCTATCTCTACTCAAGGTAGTTGTAACCTTCCATTTCTTTCTTGTCAATGGTGTTCTCTGGCATCAGGAACCACATGGCTTCCACCAAGTAGTGGTCTCAGAGGATCAGCAGTACAGGCTGATTAAGAAGGCCCATGATAACCTTGGGTACAAGGGTGTCTATACAGTCCAGACCCTCCTCCTCCTCCACTTCTGGTGGCCAATGCTCACTTAAGATGTCAAATGGTACATCCATACCTGTCATCAATGCCAGACCCACCAGACCACCCACTTCTACATTCCACCCATAGTCCCCCTCATTACTGGTTTGTTTCCCAAGGTCCACATTGAAACCATGCTAATGCCCAGAGCTGGGAGTTACCATGACATAGTCCAAGCCCACTGCTCAATGACTTCATACCCAGAGTGGTGCATGCTCTGGTCTAAGAATGCCTTCACCCTTGCCTTTATTTTTGAGGACATCCTTTGCCAGTGGGGCCCCATTTCTGAACTTGTTACTGACAATGGCCCCACCTTCATCCAGGCCTGTGACCTCCTTGCTAAGCAATAATGGATCTAGCACATTGTTGGAGCCATGCAGGTGAACTCCAGTATAACTCCAGAACTCCGGAGTTAGTGTAATAGGACCTTGGCTGCACCTTATGTGGTGTGCCACTATCCAAGTCTCAGGGTTGTGGTCCTGTATTTGTGGAGGGTCAGAGGTGCGGAGTTGAGTTGTCTAGACTCAGAAAAGGATTAGGATATCCGTCAGAGTTCAGCAGAGAGCTGAGCATCAAGCTGATCAAGGAGAGAGAATGTTGAGTACTCAATTTGATATTATGAATGGAGATATGTACAGCAGAGATGGTACAGTATATATACTGTGGAGTGCATCAGATATGTAATGAAGTCATAAAGGATGAGTAATAGAATGGAGGTTGGGAAACTAGAAACCAGAGCTGTGCACCAGTTGTGCAGTTCACCAGAGCTATGCTGCACAGTGATGGGGAAAGGTACAGAGCATGAGATCTAACTAAATAAGGAACAAAGACATAACATGATATATGTATGGAGGTCAGGAGGAATGGAGATGCATAATGGGTGTAAACACACCAGAGATGGAATGGAGATGGTGCTCAGAGGACCAGAATTGTCATGGATATGACAGTATCTCCCTCTTAAGGCCTGAACCCCTGAAGGCCATTAGAACAAATGGGGTTGGTCAGCTTCAGAGTTTGAAAGAGGATATAAAGTCCAGAATGGAGTTGGAACATGGTTTGATCTTGTATCACAACCATGTCCAATTTTGACAAGGTCACAAGTTGGTCTGAAGCATGTCTTGCAGAGTGTGAAGATGACAACAACATGATGTGGGAAGTGAAAGCTGCCAAGCAGAGGAGGCAGATGAAAGTGAAGAGGGAAGAGGAGACACACCAAAAGGCTGAGGAGGAGGAGGCTTGCCAAAAGGCAGAGAAGGAGGCATGCTGGAGGGCAGACGCAGAGGCATGGAGGGTGGTGGAGGAGTCTGCATGGGTGGCAGAGGAGGTCATGAGGAGGGTGGCTGAGGAGGCCCGGAAATTGGTGAGTGGGTGAATCATGAGCATGGAGGCAACTGACTCAGACAGCATCAGATGTAAGTGGAGAAGAACTCTGAAAAAGGAAAGGAGCAGGCAAATGCCCTTGTGGGCTGTCAGAGGTGCAAGAACTGTGGGCTCAACTGCAAGGTTGGAACTGGCAAGTCCACATCCTGCATGGCATGCCAAGACACCAAAGTGAGATGCAAGCAGATTGGGGAGGAGAAGGCAGAGCAGAAATGGAGGAGGAAGGTGGAGGGGTCAGAGCAACCATGAAAGAAGATGTGGATGGAGGAGGGAGCAGAGGCACTGGAGAAGCAGGCAGAGGGGAGTGAGGTCACAGCAGCTGTCTGGGGATTCCAGGAGCTCATCAAGGGGCTGAACAGGCACCTTGATGTGCAAAACTACTACTTGGCATGTCTGGTGGAGCTGAAGATGGAGAACATATATGGTGCCATGGAGGTGAGGTCAGAGGTGGATTCAGAGGAGTGGGATGTGGAGAGAGACTGGATAGAGTTGTGGAGGAAGGAAGCTGGGGAGGCTGCAGAGTTGGAGAAGGAGGTTGTGGGGGTGGAGGTGCAGCGGGGGGAATTGGAGGCTGCAGATCATGACTCTTCATTGGAGTACAAGGAGTAGAAGTGTCATTGATTTGTAGATAGAATTAACATGAAATGTACATGCATGTTCTCGGAGGTTGCAGAGTGAAGAGACAGAGATCAGTGTGACCTAATAAGTTGACAGAAGGGTTGCTATCCCCCTCTTTGGGTCAACATCCCAGTGTTAACAGCAATGGAAGAGGTAAAGAGTAGGGGTTGCCAGAGTATGAAGAAACTGGAGGTGTCAGAGGGTGATTTCAAAGGCCCAAGTATTATTAGAGGCCAAAGAGAAGGGATGAAAGGATGGTTGTGATGCAGAGGGTAAGGGAGGCAGGGGAGAATCATAGGTCCAAGGGCTCACAGCAATCAGATCACCAGAGGCTGATGGAGCAGAATGGAATAGGAATGGAGTGGGGAACTAGGTGCATCGGAGGTGGCATAGTGCCAGAGTCACCTGGAGGACAGGATCTGGAGGCTACAGAAATGAGTTCATGGGGGGCTGGCATGAATGTATGAGTGATTAGAATGAAAGGTACTGCTTGCAACCCTGTCAATTAATGGATTGAAGTGGGGGAGTCAGTGGTGTTCAGCAATGAAAAGCATTTCATCCAATGGGGTTACATAAAATGTCAATGGAGTGATAACACCTGTAAGAAAATGGAGGGGACGACCAAAATAGAGATGGAGTAGGGGCAGAGTTGAAGCAGAGGATGGAGTACAGAGGAAACAGAGGAAATGAACACATTTTGAATGCTTTCTTGAAGCACAGATCGAGGGATACAACCCTAATCATGCGGAGCTATGGGGTACACTATTTGTGCACCTTCAGGCTGAAAGCCTCCAGTTTGGTTTCCAGAGATTCAGGGAAGTTTGGGAGGTCCTCATCGTCAGACTCAATGAAGTCATCAGAGAGGTCAGGGTTATCAGAGGATGGATTGGGGAAAATTAGAGCAGAGACAGGAGCAGAGGTGACAGGCACGGAGCTGGAGGTGGATGCAGAGGGCTTGGTGGAGGACAATGATGGGATGGAGGACTGTGTCTTACACTTGATCTCAGACTGATGCTTCCAGTAGCAGGTGTCAATGTCTTGGGCAAGGAGATGGAGTTCAGAGAGGGTGGACAGTTTCCCAATGTGAGTAATTTCATCTTTGATGTGATCTGGAAGTCCATTGTAGAAATGGTGCTGGAGGGTGCCATCTCCATAACCTCACAGTTGAGAGGTAATCTTATTGAATTCAACCACATACTTGTTAACATGGTGAGTGTCCTTCATCAACAAATGATCAAGCTGGTGCTCCGCATCTCTGATGGGGTCATGAGGTCCAAAATTGATCTGGAGCTCGAGGACAAACTTGTTGTAGTTGTCCATCCAGAGTGGCCAGAGTTTGAAGGTAACTGTCAGGAGGAGGTTGGGTTTGAACTATTCTAACACCATTCCTTTGAGGTAAGACTGCATGTATGTGACTTTAGCATGGTTGGAGCAGAAGGCTTTTGGATGATTCTGGAATTGAAGTTTGCATTGAGTCAGGAAGGTCCAGAGTTTGTATGGGTCAGACCCATCAAACTGATCTAATTCCCTAACTTTGGTATGGTCAGAGGAACAAGGGGAGGAAAAATGACCAGTGGAGCGATTGAGGGCATGAATGGTGCATGCTAAGTGCTCATCACATCTTGAGGGACTGACTTGTCAGAGTCATCACCAGAGGAGTCAAATTTGCCATCAGAGGGAACAACTCCTGGCTGGCTGGTCCAAAGCTCCAGAGTGACTGCAGGTAGAAGGGGTATGGAGAGAGCATCTGGGTATCGCAGCACACACACTTGGAGTGGACAGAGTTGGCATGATGCATGCTTGAGATGCAGATGGACGGACACATCATGCAGAGAAGCTTTGGAACTCGGTGATAAGTTCTAAGTTTCAGTGATGGTTTGTGAAGACGCTAAGGAAGTGATAACAAGAAGACAGAGGGGATG
>JBBPTO010001333.1:0-16530 GCA_038094155.1 Pulveroboletus cf. aberrans
GCATTAGCACGGGACCGACCAACGACGTTCAGTCCGACCCCCAAGTGGAATGTACTCACTCGCGTAATGCATTTGGCGCAAAACATTTTGGATATCCTCGGCCTCGAACACGCCTAGTCCGTCCTCGTCTTCCGGTTCGTTGCCTCCGAGTTCTCCGTCCCCTTCCGGAAGAGGGTCCAAATTGTTCACCTGCCTTGTCTTGGTTTTGAAACCTTTTGTGCTGTACGACAGCACATCTTCTGCGACAGCACATCTTCTGCGACAGCTTTGATACTAGAGAGGCTCATTTGCATGTTTGTGTCAAACTCGCGCGATAGGGCAGTGATTTCCGTTGTTAGATTTCGCGCAGGAAATCCACCATCTCGCCTGCTTTATCGAGCCGGAAATTTTTCCGATAAATAGAGACCTGTGCATCTCCCTAAGCAACTGGATTACAAAAATGCGTGCACACTGACCGGCTTCCTGCCGTTCTGGTTATTACCACCAATTTGCATCACAATATACCGAGACACGACCATGTTGTGGTCAATATAAATAGCTACCACGAAAAACCTTTTCTTGGCACGAGACTTCATGAGATCCTGTCCTACGCGCGCAAGACCAATGGCCTGGACAAGCATGCGGTTGCGATCTAGCTCTGTCTTGTTCGAAATCACTTTAGAGATCACGAACGGAATGTTATGCGTCCGTGAAATGACCACTTTTGGGTGTATATTTCCGCCAAGTGTCGGGCGATTCATCAAATTCTATGAATATTGGGAAGGCCCATGAATTTTCCCTGTACGATGGTTAGCGAGAAGGAAGCATCGGCACAAACCCGCACCTACGCTTGAAACTCGAAGACGTCAGATTCGGGCCTCTCTGAGAAAAAGGGAGGTAGAGTAAGGTAGGCGGTGAACTGGCTAGCCTTGATAAACGAAGAAGCACGACCTGCAACTCCGCCCAGGTCCTTGTGGAAGCATCAGCAAACGTGACGAATTCTCGGTCAGTCTCCACAGTGATTTCCTCGGAGTGGGAAGCGACCTGATAGCAGCGGTCAAACAGACCGGGAAACCAAAGTGCGTCTCGTAATCCATGTCTTGGGACGTTATCTGCAGGCTGGGAGAAGGTCACATCAGCTTCAGCATAGATCGGACACAGAATATACGTACTGTAGCATATACACGTTTCTTCTCCAATCATCTCGAATTCGACATGACCTTGGATCCGTTCGAGGATCCTACCACCATTCAAGTTCCGCTGTACATCCTCCAATGACCACTTGTTCTGGCTCTTGACAGATACAGAAAGACTTTGGAAAAGTGTGGCGAATCTTGCTTTGATGTTGGTGATTGCCAGATTTGACTTCACGAATACTCCATTGCGACTGGACGATTAAGAAAAATCAATGGAAACTGTGACAGAAAACACGTACCATCAGGGAAATCGATCACCAGGTAGACTTTGTGGCGGGAAATGTCGTTTGCCAACTCGTGAATTTGTGTGAATACAGGATCGACCAACTTCCTGTTGCTCTCCTTCCGGCATTCCAGCATAATATGATCCCGAAAACTCTTGTTATCGCCCAGGTATGCGTGATCCTTCTTGTTCATCGAAACCGGATTATTCAGCACGTAGAATGTGCAATCTTGCCATTTTAGAGCGGCAGGAATAACGTCTCCGAAGTTGGGATTGTCTCGAAGACTTGAGAAGACACGATCAAAAGAGTTATCCGGTAGAGTCGAGACAGAGTGTATCTCGTTGTTGATCAGGGACCAGAACTCGACTTTTTCCCCAGCTGCAAGAGGAGCAGTTAAATCACTGTACCACAGAAAATTTGATGGGGCTTACCAGCACTCGTTGTCTCTGAAGCATCTACGAAGTGTGACAAGACACGGTGAGCCTTATATGTGTCGACAGGAACGTGGCGGGTGGATGTGCACGCAGCATCGAACCATCCATCACGATGAATACCCCTGTCCCAGGCCAGCATTCCACTACATTCACACACCTGCTGGGGCCATGATTCATAACGCACTGATCTCATACAAATGCTCACCTGGTAAACCGAAGCAGGATGGAGAAGGTCGTTACTTGATGGGTCGTGGTGGGCCGGGAATAGGCAAGGTCATGTATCTAATTTTGGCGATTGATGTATGTCAAAGGTGCGCTCCGGAGGATAAAAAATTCAAGGTAATCTGGGACCCCGTCTATCGACGGCTTGCCTCATAGAAGGACTGGTCCCAGACTAAAGCTAAGCCGCAGCTCGTCCAAAGGTGTCGTCGGCGTCGTGCTAGGACAAGAAAATGGCAAGAGGGTGTATGTCCCCGGCATCCCGTTCCAAGAGGACGCGAAGGGATGCAGCGCGGCTGGAGGTCTGACAATTCGTTTGTGGATCTGCGTTCGCTAGTACATACTGTGCTGACAACTCGCCTCCCCCACTCCACGGAACAGTTGGGGAACTTTCGACAGGCCTTATTCCAAGCAAACCCAACTTGTGGATAGGTTTCGTAGGCTTTGGAATATACTTCCTATTAAGAGTTACTGGAACGACTGGGTGGATAACTAAACACATCGACCCGGACCTTAGATATCATGCCTCCGCCGGCCTGTTTGTCAGCCTCAAGATGTCGATCGAGTTGCACAGCTCCCTGCAGGACAACGATCAGAATGCTCAAGAGAAAAGGAAACCGGTGCGCTCCCGATTTCGTCTTCTCCGGTCGGCGTCTTGACCGGCCACTTGACATACTCATCCTTTGCAGAGACATGTGCTGGCTTGATGAGCCGCCTGACAATTTTTTAACGCGCTGTCGTCGTGGTTGTGTCGGAAGGGATAGACAGTGACGGCGATTGTCACATTACAGAGCTGAGCTTTTCGAATTTCAGAAGTATTCTATCGACAAAAGGTCGCTTGCACGGCTCGCGCTTGACCCATATCATTACTGACATTGGACGGTCGATGAAAAGGGAGATCCATGACACAATATAAACTGACTAGACGACACTCAGGTGCCTTCGCTATCCATCCTATCAACCCTACATGTGACGCGAATTTTCCACCGAGACAGTGGACCAATAGGTGAACGGACGTTTATCTTGTCCACATGCCGGACATATTTCTTAACGTTCTAACGCTTTAGAAAGCTCAAACAAAGCCCTCTTGCCTTCCGAGCCTAGCTCCCGTCTTCGTTCCCACAGTCGGTCATGTGCATTGGTTAGACTCGCAGGGGTCGCAGGCAACGGCGATCCAGACGATGTATCAGTCCCGGAGTCCACGTATGATAACCACTTTGTTGTGCAATCCATTAACAATGGCAATTCCTGCTGAACATCCTCCAGCTTATCAAAGTCCAAGTCGTCCCATACGTGCGACAGCGTCTCCTCGAAGCAGGATGGAAAGAGTGCCTGCGTAATGTCTTCGAACGTGCTCAAGGGTCCAACTTCTCTGAGGAGCCAACCGACCATAATGGCCAGCGGCAGTCCGAGTTGTCGGGAGTCCTCCTCGCGTGCTATGCAACCACCGACCTGCTTATCGAAACGTTTCTTCCGATCCTCATTCTTCGACAGCACCAAAAGAAATTCCACTCCACGAATGGCACGCTGTGGCATTGTATGCGCGCGTGTGTCCTTAGCCTGCCAGGACAGATATTGGACGAAAGGGTCGCCGAGCACTGGTTCGAGGATCCCTAACAACGCTGCGTTGAAATCTTGGTCATCTTTTTGGAGTACCTTCTTCAGCAGTGTCGGCCGTCCTTCGTTGAGAACACCACATGTGAGGAAGAGGGCGACGTCGGGTAAGTTGGAATGGAGTGTCAAGAGGGTGTCTTTGTTGAGTGCGTCGAGTAAACAATGACAAGCCGCGAAGAGAACTTGAAGAGTGACGTCCGGAACATTGCGCATACCCCACTGGCCAGTGGCTCGGGAGGGTTGCATAGTGGACAGCATATAACGGACGTAACTGGGATTAAAGGCGAGCTCAGGGAGCTCACTCTTGTTTTCGAGCATGATTTTCATGGCATATTTAGTCGCTTCACTGGTAAAATCCCATCGCCCTATTTCGACCAGATACGAAAGTAGACACTTTGAGTCCATGTGCAATGGTTTATCCAGCATTTGCCCATTGCCATTTCCACCTCTCGGGGAGCTTGTAACAGGTGGCTTGATTAGACGGAAGGCATCCACAGCGGCCGCCAGTTTTATGAGGCTCTTCGTGAAGTACTGTATTTGCTTCCGGGAATCCCAGTTTTCTGTGGAGGCTGCTTTGTGTACTGCAAATGTAAAAGCCTCGAGCGCCCAGGAATTGATGCTGTTGTTGTCAAAGTCCCGTCGAAATTGCGAAATCGAAGCTAGCTTCGAGAGTACAGCTAACGGCTCGGAAAGGGCTCCATAGATATCATTCGACTGGATGTCGACTCTCTTCAGCTTGTCGAGGATGCGATTCAAGCAATTAGCCCTGTGTTGATGTCAAATGTGACCGCGGCCGCAGACCACCTTATCCGGTTACTCACTGCACCTTGTGTGGCTCTTGCATACCCCTCGCGTCAACCCTGCCGGTGGCCCGGGGACCATTCGGCCTGAGCATATTTTCAATTTCCATCCCTGTGAAGAAGCAAACCACTTACTTATCCATTCTTTTGACATCTACACCGACGGCCCCATTGAAGCATATCTCAAGTGCCCGGAAATATCGTACTCCCTGAATCTCTCCTAACTCCGATCCTTCAGGCCACTCGAACAAAAGAAACACGCGATATGCACAAGGGAGGAAACGTGAGTTACGTGGACCATCCAACTGAAGTAGGTTTTCTAGCAGCGGAAGGAGCCAAACGAGCAATGTCTGGCATGGGGAGACCATATGGACGTCTGCCAGCGGCAATTTGTTCGTTCGATCCACCTGATCCAGTTTATAGGAAAGGACCTCGGCAACGATGGCGAGCATGAAAATGAGATTTGGATCATCTTCGGGTTTCGTTTTCTTCCATACTTCCGTAACCTGCTGTACAGCTGCCTTGCAAAACGAACTACTAACATCTTGAGATACGCGACAAAACACAAGGATGAGTGCCTTGCTCAATTGCAATAGTCGATCATGGCAGGACCTTGTCCCTGAAAATGATTTGACTGAGTGTAGAAAAGCCACAGAAACCTTCTCAACGACCAGCGATTTGCTTAGATCATCCGGCAGTGGTAGTTGTTCGACATCAGGTACAAGTTCTGCTGCCGCCATGAAGTTTTCAGGACGTGTCGACGTTTCCAGGAGCCAGGCAACTGAACGAGCATCCGAAGTGGTAGGATCGGGGACAGGGTCCAGATAAACCCTGTGGACGAATTTCCGGGCGGTTTGAGCAGAGTTGTGTATAGAACAAATGAGTCCATAAAATCCGCGGGGCAGTTTCCAAAACAGATGAGCTGGACGGTAGATTTCTATCCTGGCATCAAGATGAAGACTACGTTGCGAGACCCATGCAATGAACATGGTGAGGAGAATGAAGATTGTCACTATCACCAGGAGAACAGCGGACGTGATACCCAGAAACAGGATAGCAATAACCCCGGTTGTGAATACCAATATCCAGCTTAACCAACTGATCGCGGGCGCCCGAGGGGTTTGTCGATGCTCGTCAGTGCACCACGCCCAGTATTCCGTGGTTTCTTCGACCAACTTGATACTGAGTCTGATAGCTGCACGAATTGTGGAAGAGACTGGGGTATGGAAAGGGGATGAGGAGGAGAGTAATGATGATAGAGTGATGAAGAGGTAAATGGACGCTCCGACAGAAGTTGTGATGACGAGTGTTAAGCCCGCCTGATGGTTCATTTCCCACAAACGGACGGAAAGGGCGGTGCTGAACAGGAAAAGAGCCAGTTGTATAAGTGCCGACAATGCTGCCATGAAAACGCTAAAATGCCATGTCTTGAGACTATCCAACTTTTGTTGCCGTCTCCGACAACGATCCTGCGGGGTTTCGCTTTTCTGGCAAATAAAGTCGTGGAGCCACTGCTTGGCTAAAACCGCTCCCAGAGCAGCAAGCAAACTGGCTGACAGCGCTGTGTATCCCAGAATCTGGCTGCATACAATGGCAGAACTAGGTCCATTCCATACTGGGATCCCGAGATCCTGGTTAGAGAAGGCGGTATTATTGACAGAGTGGACAAGCATCATCAAGAGGGCGTTGGTGGTATCGGTAGGGTCAGGCTTTAGGTCCGCTTCCATGGCTACAAGATATGCTGCAGAAACTGCAGAGAACAGACCGGCCTATGGTACAGCATATATCACACCATGGCCAGAGAATATAGTATGATGAGAGCTCACAAATAACATGATGCCTTCTATACAGTGCAAATTTTTCTCGACGTATTCCTTATCATACGCATCCGCTACCATCGAGTACGTTTCCCAGAACTGGGTCACTCCATCCATTCGGCGAGTGGTATAATTTTCCAACAGAGCTTTCAAACTATTTGGAGAGTTGAGTTCGGATTATTGGCGGTGGAAATAGTCTACTTACTCATTGAGAAATTTGGTATCGGACTCGGACATGTTTGATTGGGAAGTTAAAAGCTCACTCGTTGAATGGCGCTGGGAAAAGGGTTCCACTCATCGTGCGGTGGTCCTTATGTAGAGAGCCACATTGAGCGCCTCGCTCGATGCCGCACTGTGCGCCTGTTTGATAACGCCATCCTGAGGTCGCAGTAAGCAATTTAAACATGCATGGAAAGCGGACGCGTGTACGACATACAGGATGTGTAGTCTGATCTCATGATCTCTGAGGAGACCATTATCGATGGCGAGTGCCTGCATACCCATCATGCACGGGCCAGTGGACATTGTCAACGATATTGGACATGTCTGGCTGCACGGCGGTTCGCGTACCAGTTGTTAAACGACACTGAGGAAAGGTGTCGCACTCCTTATGTGTTGGTCAAGTTTACGGACTATGGAGCCGGGCCGTTCCTGAAAGTGCTGTGCATGCCACGGAGCAATGATGAAATCAGTTTTATTTGACGAGGCACTGCCGCACAACGGCAGACGGGCAACTGGCTAACCTTACTAGTTCCCAATGCACAGCACAGGCGTGATCACGGCCACCGCGAAATCAGTTTTTATGTGACCACAAGGCGGCACAGGCAAGTCGGCAGTTCCGAGTCCCCACCTTTTAGGTCCTATTGGTACTGAGGATGGTGTGTTGCATTAGGTGGTGGTTCAGCGCTCGCTCTGTCGCCACGAAATCATTTTCCATGACCGATGTTGACCCGTCTAATTACCATTCAGCCATGACATCAGGTGAGGTGTTCGACATCGCATCATCCGGTCAAGGGCACTCAATATGCGACCCCAGCGTCCCAGCGTCCAGAGATCGCCACATTTGCTGCAGGGTGTTTCTGGGGCGTGGAGCACATCTTTCTGAAACATTACCCACCGTCGGAGAGCAAGGGAATTTTGAAGACCACAGTCGGGTACACGGGGGGCAAGGTGACGCCGGTTAACCCGGGCCATCGGGAGGTGGGTACAGGCGCGACGGGGCATGCGGAATCGGTGAGGATCGAGTTCGATCCCTCAGTCGTCAAGTACGAGGAGCTCGTTGGTGGGAGTCTACCTCTTTGGATTTACAGTAACCTCTCAGCGCTAATAGCTTGATTCAGAGTTTTTTTACCGCACGCATGATCCGACAACGCTGAACCGCCAGGGACCGGACATAGGTACTCGTACGTCTCGAGGACCACATGTCTGACTGTCGCATATATCCTGACATCACTGCTGCATGTAGAGTATCGCTCTGCCATCTTCACTCACAGCTCTGAACAAGAGCGCATCGCGAAGCGCGTCACAGAGGAGGTGCAGGCTCGGCACTTTACGCCCAAGGGAAGCAAGATCGTGACCGAGATCGTCCAGGCGAGAGTGTGGTATGATGCTGATGACTATGACCAGCTCTACCTCTTCAAGAACCCACACGGGTACCAGTGTCCGACACACAAGTTGCATTGGTAACTACATACCTACATTTTGAGTTGACAACGGGAACCGAGAACGAATGGATTTTATGAATTCAAGAGCGCTGCCAGAGAACCCTTCAGTGGTATGCAGTCCGTCCTTGAGTCGGATATCACAGCTTGAAGGAAGGTGGTGTTGAACAGGTGACGTCAACACGAACACCACGTTGGACGTGGGGATGCTCATCACTCTGTACCGTCGTCAGGGTGTTTGAATCAATCATCTCTCTGCAATCGCTATAACGGTTTCAATTACTAGGGCTATGTCACTGCACCTCTGTCCTGTATCAGCGAATGCCTGAAATTTTTTACTTGACCCTCCACACCGTACGATTTCAGGACGAACCAGAGCTTGAGACCGGAACCACCTTTACGATGGTTGGTAACTGTGCTTGATCATTGATGGGAACCGATTCAGTGTCAAGCCTGGTATGGCGATGAAGCGACCCGATAGCGCACCTCCATCACCTTGTTTGGACATAGGCATTCGTTCCCACTGACAAGACGAAACAGATTCAGTTCTCATTGGTGGAACAAACAGTGTGAAGTAGTGAAGTGCACCTCGTCAAAGTCAGTGCAGAACGGATGATGGCATCGAGACGGTAGAGGGCTCTATATTCCGGGCACAGCGACTCTGGGTATATGGAAGTCACAGTGACTCGGACAGGGTGACAGCCACCACACTATTTGCAACATTCCCTGGCATGTACTTGAAGACGGCAGCAACTTACCAATCTCACCAATCCCTCTTACTAGATGTCGACTGCACCCGAGGACGCAGTACCACATGAGCGACCGGACAGGGCTGAAATTCCTAGGACCCGGACAACATCCCTGATTGGGTCTGAAGTTAGGGTCCGAAAACAGCATCGTTTCGTCGCCACTCCTCACCGGCACTTTCAACCGTTTCACACGAACACCGCTCATTGGATGCTTGTCATGTGCCATCGTGGTGACGCACTTCAACGAAACAGCGGGAAATCAAGGTAGCGGAGTGATGATCAGGTTCTATGATACTGTGATTGCGCTTGTTGCTCTGGATGCCAATGTCATTCTCCTACCACTTCCACTCCCTGACATATGTATGTCGCGTTCACCAGGGCTCACGGCACTCACCTTTCAGACGTAGGACACAATGGGTCTGAAAGACTTGTGGGACCTCCCAAAAAGTGGTGCCAAGGGTGGCAGTACTCATAGCGTGTCCCGTAGGCCCCGACGTAATGCCTTGAACGCTAGAATAGACAAAGACAAAATACATGATACTGAAGACATGGAAACGGTACCTAGAATAGACAAACTAAGCATCAAGAAGAGAAAGGAGATGACACTGCGCTGAAACGCAAAGCAAGAACGCTGACTGATACCGTACTGGATGTGCACGGACCGCACGAAGTCGCGGAACATGACAATTCCATGATCTTTTTGGAGGGTCTGACCAACTTGAATGCCGTTTGTTATTCGAGAAAATCCCCCTTGCTTCTGTCCGACACAGATTCCAGTTTCGCAAGGGCCACAGGCGATCGCGATCTCGACGACGACGCAGGTCGACCTAGAGTACGCATACGCAGATAATGAGTGGTAACTTTTGTCGTGCGATCAAACGGCAACCATAGCACCCGTGGATTGTCCTCCATGTGGTAGTGTTCCAGTTCGGGTTTCCAGACACTGCACATGCGGAATCCAGGACTGCAGAGAGCGATTCGATTCTGTCAGAATATTTCTTGTGAACAAGCCGACCCCGTACCCTCCAGAATGGGAGACCATGTGATGGATCAGTAAACGCGTCACTGTCTCATTCACCACGTCAACCACCTGTGGCCAGAATACTGGGCATGAATTCCTTTGCCTCTTCGTCGTCAGCATCTCACTGGATCCTTCGCATCCAGGTCAATGTTCATTGAGCCCAGCCTATGCATGGCGCATATCAGATTACGTGCCTGGAAACCCAGTTACAACGGGAGCTCATGAAAAGCATAACACCTTCTATGTTGTTCGAATTTTTCTGTACGTATTCCTTGTCATATAGATGTCACGTGATACCCATTGCTTCCAACAGTTACACAATGTGTGCCAACACTTCTGTTTTTGTCTGAGTGGGATCCGTTGTGTGCCGACGTCACCCCGAGTCGGTTATGTCCCAGTTGAATATCATTGAGCCTCCGTCATGGGTATAGCCAAGGAAGAAAGAATTAGAGTCTACATGAGCTATTCTATAATCTATGTGCCAATGAGTGCCATGATCTATGCGTCTACAAGCTCTCGGAAGGTCTTACTGGCATGGCCGTTCGTGAGGACCTTGAACGTTACCCGACGGCTTCCCTTTTCCCCATTCATCTCTCTTTTCCTTTTCCTCGCTCCCTCAGCGGATCCCTCTGAATCGAGTCTCAATCACCGTCCCAGTGCTCATCACCGTCCCCGTTTGTGCATTCCAATCCTCGAACATCTTTCTTATGTAACACCCCAGTCGAACGCCTGCAAGGTGTCCCGCTCCGCACCGACCGCGCACAGAACGCAGTTCATGCAGTTCGAGTCCGTCCGCATGAGTGCAACGTCGCCAGCCACGCGTAGAATGCCCATTTGAGAACGTTGAGCTGTGCGAGGCCGAGCGTCGCTAACGGGGCGTACCCGATCCGAATATGATAAGATCCCGAACCTTAGCGCACCGATCCACCGGGGCTCGAGGCGAAGACTGAGAGACCCGGAAATTCGAAATTCAATCATGCTGTCCCTGTAAGGTGTGCCAGCCCGCATGCCGTCTGAAAGAAAAGTAGTGGCATGCACCACATTGACGAGAGTAGTCTCCCGCCTGATGCTGATCACAGCCTCTGATAAATAGGTGGTTCTGATCAATATCGTGGTGGTCAAGATATGGTTGATGTAAAGTTGGTGAATTGAAGGCGCGTTTAAGCTGACCATCGTTGGGATCATTCAAGTTGTTCACACCCAGTCTTCACTTCAAATGTAGATTCACAATAGCAGAGAATCGAGACTCATCAACCCTTCAACACAGACCTAGTTCTCACAAAGCCATATCGAGATCACT
The DNA here is from genome assembly GCA_038094155.1 of Pulveroboletus cf. aberrans. NCBI lineage: Eukaryota > Fungi > Basidiomycota > Agaricomycetes > Boletales > Boletaceae > Pulveroboletus > Pulveroboletus cf. aberrans. The sequence goes on from JBBPTO010001333.1 coordinate 11,015, forward strand.
GCTCGATTATTGTCAAGTCATCCATCCCATCAATCGCCTGTGTTCTGCGATGCTGTATAATATAGGCACCTTGCGGGCAGTCTTTTCTAGTTGCTTCCGCAGTCTCCCGTCTCAAGTTTTCTGCAGCCTGGAGTATCAAACTTCGTGTCTGTCGATCACGCCGACACCGTGGGCAACGCATCCGCTCTGGTTATGAACACCACGCATGACGGATTATGCACCTCTATTACGTGCTGCTAGAATTCACCTCAAGGATTGGACTGATTGTTATGGAAAGACTTCAAGCTACGCAATGGATCTTCCACTTCTAGTACTATGTATGACATTCAACAACACCTCACGAATCCGACCCCTTATTACTCAACCCAAGATCGCATTCACAGGATAAATTGAAGCTCAGTGTCCTGCAGACCGTCATCTCCAGGCCGCAGAACGCGGCAAAAAAGACACCCACGATGTAATGTCCGCTCGACAGCTGCGCCTTCTGCCCCGGAAACCGTGGCTGTACGATGTCACGAATAGACAGCAGCAACTCCAGATAACTCTGCGAGGGATTCTGATCTGAACGTACGATCAGCGGTCGTCTCCCATGCATGCACGATACTTACCCAATGCTGACAAGAACGCCTGTCGTCGATCCAGGTCAGAAATATTTGGGAGTCGGGATGAGAAAGTCACTCACAGAACTCATCACGCCTCCCTGGACTGTGTCCGCGCTCAACTGATCATTCCTACATGCTGCGAATGATATGACGTCCGCTTCACTCATCCTGTTTGCCCGTGAACGCTCGGCGATATGGTTCTTCTTCAATTTCCCATCATGGTGGTACTGTGAAATAAAGGTGGTCCATTTTACAGAGAAGAAAATGCGTCCGAACTTACCATGAACGGCAAGTCTGGTAAAGTGAACCCATCAACCATATATTTGAAGTAAGGTTCAGCATACATACCAAGCGTCGTTCCGGAATGACACGACTAAACGTAATCAGCCCGACGAACCGGATCTCTATCCAGAACATAAATCTTACATCGAATACGGCCTACATCAGTGACATTCAATGAAAATGCTAGCCGGAGATGACCGATACAGACGCACCGTTAGACGACATCCCCTCGGAAGTGGCCTCACCTTTGTCATATGAATTGGTCAGCAACCTTCTCTGATCAAGGAATTTTGCAAACCATCAGTTGGTTCAGATCCTGTCCACCGGTCAACATCGTAACCATGATTTCGGGACATTCAACTCACATCGTCTATGATAACACCCTCTGTCTGGTGGTCCATCGGACATATCCCTACAGCAAGGTACATTCGACTTACGACTTCCATCGGAAAAGAACAATCAACCCACCCTCGTCAAGTCCATCCGTCTTGTCGCCATGGATATCGCGTATCTGGGCACCATGGCCTGAATCTGGACAAAGAGTGTATCACACCCCGCATATAATCACGATGAAGCAATTCCATACAATGAAAGAATAATGAATCGTGGGGTTTCGCATCCTTGACGAGCCACCCCATCGCATCAATCATGTTCTTCTTCGTTGGCATCCGTCCTGGGTTCTCAGCATCGTCCCTCAACATGAGGATGTCCCGTTCTTCGAAGCCCCATTTATCTAATCACGGGGACGAATCAACAGGACCATCGCGTCACCAAAGATAATGAAACTCACTGATCAGGAACGATCTGACTTTGTGGATGTCGTTGATACACCCGTTCAGCGCACGCTTCTGACCAATGTAGTTGATCCCGATCTGTATAGTAATCTGATCCAACAATCTCCTACAAGTCTGATATACATCACTCACACACAGAGCCTTCTTTCGCCCCGTACACATCGAGTACTGATGTCCGTGCCCAGTCACCCTCGCCTGTTCCTGAGGCTGCGATGTCCCGAAATTCGACATTCTAGGCCTAGTCGTCCCAGTCGGATGCGCTCGGGGACTATAAAAGCGAGGATCCATGGCCATGCGTTCTTGAACGGCTTGATTCTCCCACGTGTCCCGAATTATCGCCTTGATCTTTGCATACAGCGTGTAGCGCGGGAAGCACGAGAGGGAGGGACGAAAGGACACCGTGCCATTATGAAAATGTCGTCGGGCGAGGGAACATCGGCTGTCATGAGTCTTTTATAGCGCGAAGGCGGAGAGAGCATACAGTATATAGACAGTTCGTTCCGTGGATCCAGGTAGAGGGAGGAGAATCTAGTACCGCAGGTCGGCGCCATGACACGCTTTATTTGACTGCTGATGTTGATGCCAGCTTGGCTTGCTGGACAATAATTTTGATGCTGTACGAGCTAGCCCAGAAGTAGCTCAGCGGTGAGAGAACGCTATATATTCACCTAGCCCAGAAATGGCTACAGTGATATGATAAGTAACGAAGGCCGTATGCGTAGTGAATAACATACTTCAAAGGTCATCTCGGTGAGAGAATACTGAGGAAGAAAACTGGAGAATGCGATAACATGTAGACATGACTATTATGTAATGCTGTGTATAGGGCTATCAGCAAATCACCTATTTCGGAACAGCCAGCCCTACGCCACTGGTCGATCTAGGGACGTAGTCCGTAGAGCCGAGTCCATGTCACGTGACGTGCGCCGCAAATATTCGGCACCGATAGGGATCGAACCCCGGTGCATGGGCAGCAGTTTCGACCGTGCGAAAGGTCTCATCAGAGGGCTTAACCGCTGCCCTAACTGCACCCGGTTGACTATGACCGTCTACTTTCGCATCTAAGTGGGAGTACGCTACCCTGAAAGGCGTAACTTGGGTAATCGGCCGCTCCGACCCCTAAACCCGACCTAGTGAAAGTTGCTTAGGTTGGGCTTATGCCTGGGGACCTTCCAGGCATACGACCTGTGTTAGGGGCTCTCTCCCTAACCAGGAGGCACGCGGGCGATCACGTGCCGATTTGTGCGACGGGTGTCTGTGCGTGTTCGATCACGTGACGTGGTCACGTGACTGTAGTCCCGTAGGTGCCGCGGACAGTTGCGCTCGTCTCCGAAGATAGGAGCCAATGTCCTATTTGGGCAACACTAGTGAACATGGACACTGGTCTACAGCAAACTACAGCGAGCTACAGCGAGTTACATGGGTGCAGAGTTACATCAGAAAATCACTTTTTAACCAGACAGCTCTAGCTAGCTCTCCATAGCAAAGACAGGGGGGATGTAACATAACATTTTCAGTATTAATATAAGTTGAAATTTTTGTCAGACAATTTTATGAGCTCCTGTGTAAACCCTGAGCCTAATACACATATACTGATATGGTAGCTGGGTAATCAAAGACATTTTGATGAAAGACAGCATTTTACTGATGCAGAAATCCAGTACAATAGTTGCCCCATACTCCTGTATTTCAGAAATTCGGAATTTAAGCTCTCCAGTATTCAACTCCATCCATCCAGTAAAACAGAATTGCCATTAATCCTGTGTGCCAGATTTTTCCAGTCTTCCTGGTTTACAGCTTTCTAGTAAAAATAGAATTATTACTCATTCCTGCATGCCAGCATTGGTGAATCACTCAGTAGCTATTGTAGTGCAACAGGAAGGTCCTTCGCGTGCAATGGTGTCACTGTTCTCGCACAGCACACTACAGCACTGCACCAACCTGCTCCGTGGTATAATCTGCTGTAGTATTACCAATGTATGTACCAGGTACCCGGCCTTGGATTCATGCAAATCAAATGCCCTCATAAGATAGTACAAAATTGTATTTCGTATGCACTACACTACATTTTGTTGAGTCATATTGTCGGCATATCGTCGTCGTCGCCCCGTTCCTTCCCGTCCTCGTCCACGGTCGTGGTCGTGTTGCTGTGTCGCCATGTCACCATTATTTTCCCCTCATCCCCTTGTCCCCTCGTCACCGCGTCGCTGACTTGGCCATCGTGGCTGGCATGTCGTTGTCGTCGTCGTGATTGCATCGTGATCGCCCCGTCCCGTCCTGTCTTCGTCCGTCGCCGTGTTGCTGTTATGACCCCTGGCACCTCGACATGGGATCGCTGACATGGTTGGCGTGGCTAGTGTGTCGCCGTCGCCGTCGCATTGAGTTGCCATTGCGACCTCTGCGACCTGTAGCTGTCGCACCGTCTGCGTCCTGCTGCCGTCTCGGTATCCTGTCGCCGTCGCGCTGAGTCACCTTCGCGACCCATGTCCCGTTGCCGTCATGGTCGTCCCGTCCCATCACTGTCTGCCATTACGGCTGGCGGGTCGCCATCGGGGTCGCATCATGGTCGCCCCATCCCGTCCTCGTCCATCCTCGTGTCATCGTACCGCCGTTCTGACCACCTTGTCACCTCGCCATCACGTCACCAGCGTGGCCATCGTGGCCGGCGTATCGTTGTCGTCGCAGTGGGCCGCTGTTGTGGTCGTCCCATCTGCCATCACGGCCGGTGCATCATCGTCATCGCCGTCGCGATCTCCACATCCTGTCACCATTGCAGCCATCCTGCCCTGTCCCCTCTCCTCTCCTCCCCGTCCGTCGTCCCGTCGCTGTGTTGCCGTCGTAACCCCCTCGTCCCCTTGTCGTTGCGTTGACAACATGGCCGTCGTGAGACAAGGCCCGAACAGTGAATGGTGGGAAACGATGAGCAGGCAGACGAAATGGAATCAAATCACAACCTTCCCCCCAAGAGGGTGTCACGCTTCCACGTCGTTTGAATACATGCGGTGCATGATTATAGGTAGCTGTATATAGAGGAGTGCATGTACGAACTTGACAACGGCGTCGTTGGGATGCTGGAAACCAGAGAATGCTGTATATGTGAGACACATCACCACGGATCACCCGCTCACCTTGGATCGGCGCTAAGACTGGGAGTAGAGACTCGTATCTTGGGAGGCTTCGTTGTAGTATCGTGGTGTGGTTGCAGCTCCCATGGATGCTGTGGTTCGTCGAAGACACGTGGCTTGGTACCCAAGTGATCGGAAACGAACTCGATAGTATGGTATACGTCATGCCTGTCATCCTGATAGGCGGCGGTGTAGTCGGGCGTGGGTGGCCCGGGAGCCTGAGGATGAGGAGACACGCAGTGACCCAGGTCCGGTGACGGTGAACTGACTGCATGGTAGTGACTCGGGTACGACTATGGATGTGATATATGTGAAATAGATAGGCGAGAAGACACTGACGAATATGGGCGGAAGATGGGGGAGAGTGACCATACATACTGTCCATAGAGACATGGTGAAGGGCAGAGGACTGGAGGGGTGGTAACGGTGATTTTTCGCTGTAAAAATAATTGTAGGAATGATCAACTGCGCTTGTCCCCGACGGATGGGAGCCTGAGGTTGGAGACACGTAACCATAGCTCGAATGCTGAGAAGATTCTGCGTACGTCGGCGGACTGTCGCTGTAGTGGGATTGCATCAGAGATGGTTATGAGGCAGTGTGTCCGTTTCCCCTGGTAATGCAGCGAGATCATCGGATAAGCGTTCTCCGATGGGGTTGGAGAATGACTCGAACTACCCCCAGAGTTATCATTGTACACGGGTACGTGTGATAC
>JBBPTO010001334.1:0-10058 GCA_038094155.1 Pulveroboletus cf. aberrans
TTAGAGAACAATGCTACAAAATAACACTCAGCAATGTACTACACATCCCAGAGTTCACACTCTCTCTAATCTCCATTCCAAAACTGGCAAAGACAGGAATAACCACCTCCTTCCCTGCAAACTCTGCCTTCTGCTCCATAAAAAGGAAATCTGACGTCATCCTCACCAGGTCTTACATGGATGGCCTATACCACACAAAGGCAACTCTGAAATCCCCTCCAGAACTGAGTCTAACCACAGTCAACATAAACTTGCTCCATTGACACTTAGGGCACATCAGTATGCCCCGCATACAAACCATGGTTCAACAGGGGCAACTCCAAGGCATTGACAACACCTCTGGAGAACCAGAGCCCTGTGAGCCACACATTATCAGAAAGATGAAAAAGTCACCTTTCGAACCCCAGTCAGAATCACATGCCACAAAGCCCCTGCAGGTCATTCACTCTGATGTCAGAGGCCTGATATCTCTGCAATCCCAGGAAAGCTACTGATATTGGCTACTCATCATTGATAACTTCTCCCGCTTCCCTTGGATCTACTTCCTGAAATGGAAGAGTGATGTCTGCGACACCTACAAGAGAAAGCACTATTCTGCATGGAGATAGGCTCGGAGCATCCCTCCGAACCACACATCCATTTCCTAAGGAGCAATGGGGGCAGCAAATACACAAATGTGGAACTCAAAAACACACTTCAAAATGATGGAACACTCCTTGAAATCTCCGCTTCATACACTCCTGAGCAAAACAGCCTAGCAGAGCAAATGAACCAAACACTCTTCCTCCTCACAAACTTCATGCTGGAGGACTCAAAACTCCCCAAGTCCTTCTGGACCAATGCAATGTCCACCGCCACGTACATCACAGCCCAAAGTCCAGCCTCTGCACTCAGAGGAGACATCCCATTCCACAAATTATTTGACTGACAAGCCAACTCCTCCATCTTTCACCCCTTTGGATGCCTTGCCTATGCCCTCATTCCCAAAGAACAATGTAAAGGCAAGTTCCAACCACATGGATGAAAATGCATCCTCCTCAGGTACACCCACAAACAACAGGCCTACAAACTCCTAGATCTAGAATAGCAGACCATCATCTCCAGTCAACATGTCACATTCAACAAGTCCAGAACAGTTTCAGAGTCAGAAGCTACCCCTTGGAAATGTGCATCTGAGGGTCAGTGGGAGGGCTTCAACCCCCCAACTTCCACTCAGCACTCCGTAATAACAAACCCTGACTCCAAAGAAGACTGTGAAGACACACCACCTCTGACAGCAGTGGGAGCACCTTCTCTGCTGGAGACCACTATCAATGACATAATAGAGCAACTCAGCCAGCTCCACTTACAACCTCCAAAATCGCCTCTGACTTCCACTGCAAACCCCAAACAACACTCCATTCCAAAATCACCTCTGGCCAAAATTATCGCCAGAGTTTGCAGAAGTGACTGAACACAGCAACCAGCTAACAAAAACTGGGATTACCTATGAACACTAGAGGAAGAAGTGCAATGAAAACAAACAATGACAGCAACAGAAAATGACACAGAGGAAGCTGAAGTAGAAGATGTCCTATCAGACTCTGAAATGGAGGTCGACTCCCCCAATGAAACTCTGAAGATTTCAGGAACCTTCCACAGCATGAAAGAAGAACTCCATGATCAAATCTTCGCTGGAGCAGCCCGCTGTAAGGAGCCATTGCTCCTTAGGTCTGTATCCAGTCATTCTACATCTATTTGACTTTCACTAGGTCGTTGTCGAGTCATCAAGCATTCGTGTCCATCCATGTTCAATCCAGTTCTGGTCTGCCCTACTTGTATGTATCCATTTCTTTGTATCCATTTCCTTTCAATCCAGTCCATCTACCGGATAGTGTTCTACTATACTTATAGTGTACCAGATGCTATGTACTGGACACTCTGTATTGTGATCTGGTCACTGGATTCACATCTCTTTTCCCTTCTTTATGCTTATTTAGAGTCTCAGGTGTGCCCAGACTATAAAAGTTGTGTTTCACACACAGCGCTGGAGATCTAATCAATCATCTATCACTCACTCAGAGTGGGAGTCTTCAATCCTCATCAATCCAGTCATATCTGGATCTCTTTTCTCTTCTTTTTCTCTCTTGATCCTAGAAGAATCAAGTCCTGTGCTTGTCAGCCATGTCTGAAGCATTGGGAGCTCTTCTAAATCAACTATCAAGGAGTCCTGTAAGCCCTGCAGTTGCATTCCCTTGATTCTCTACCTGCAATTCCCCTGGGATGAACCAATTGTTCCTTCACTTTCTTTTTTTGTGTTACTGACCTACTAGTTTCCTATCCGGAGACCTATAGCAGTCTAGGTCAGTCAACCTCTCTTCACTGCACATCAACTGGAGAGGACCTCCTCAAAACCATCAAGGAGGCATACACACATCTGGACTCTGATTTATGGAGGTCTGCTGTCGAGGAAGAGCTCCAAAGTTTGAACACAAATCATGTGTATGAAACAGTACCATTCCAACTGGAGTGCAACCCATCACCTCCAAACCTGTATTCCACATAAAGTACAACAAAAACAGGAAGGTCGACCGCTACAAGGCCAGGATCGTTGCATGCAGCTTCACTCAAAAAGAAGGAATTGACTACCAGGAAGTATTTGCTCTGGCTGCTAACTTAGACTCCATATGGATCATTGTCTCTCTTGCTGCAAAACACAACTTGAAACTAGATCAAATCGATGTCTCTACAGCATACCTGAATGGAGAACTAGATGAAAACCTTTACCTCCTACCTCCAAAGGGTGTTCTGATCCAACCAGGTCATTGCTGGCAACTCTGAAAGTCCCTGTACAGACTGAAACAAGCCAGATGAACATGGAACAAAATGTTGGACAAGAAACTTGGAGAGCTCAGGTCCACACACCCAGATGCAGAGATGTGTTTATATGTTCTCCAGAAGAATGAACAGGTGTGCTTTCTGGTCATATATGTTGACGACCTTTTCCTTGCAGTGAGCACTTGAACCTTCATGAACTCTGTAAAACAATCTCTCTCCTCCGCATTCAAAATGCATGACCTTAGAGAAGTGAAGTTCATTCTGGGATTGGAGATCAAACAAAACTGCAAGCTTCGAACAATTACCTTGTCCCAATGTCAATATGTTCAAATCATTTTGCAATGCTCCAGCATGGTGAACTCCAGACCTGTCTTAACTCCAATGGCCCACAACCTTTCTCTCTCTGCCAATGATCTGGAGGACAACACCATCATCACAGAGATGACCATTAGAGGGAAAACAGTCACATACCTGACCATCTTAGGCTCCCTAATGTACCTCATGCTCGGAACATGTCCAGACCTGGCATATGCAGTTGGAATGCTCAGCTGCTTCAGTGCAACACCAAAGAAGTGTCATTGGGAAGTGGCAAAACATGTGCTCCAATATATCTGGGGGACACCAGAGATGGAACTCCATTATGATGGAAATGAAGTCTCCATGGATTTAGACTTCTATGGGTACTCTGACACAGGATGGTCACAGGACCCAGATAACTCCTGCTCCATCTCCGGATATCTTTTCATCAGTAATAGGGGAGCTATTTCCTGATTAAGTAAACTGCAAAGCATGGTAGCACTGTTCACTAAGGAGTCAGAGTATATTGGGCTTAGTGATGCTGGGCAACACCTTGCCTGGCTCTGCAGCTTTTTTGAGGAGATCAGACATCCGCAATGCCAACCTATGACCATTCACTGCAACAACCAGGCCACCATCATTCTCTTGTGGGACCCACAGTTCTGTGCTCGAACCAAACACATCCAATGAAAATACCACTTCATTCAGGATGACTTAGTCAAAAAAGAAGAAGCAGTGGTCCAGTATGTTCCTACCAGAGATACGGTTGTGAACATTCTCACAAAGCTACTTACATACTCAGGAGAAACATTGGAAGTTCATTCGAGCCATGGGACTTCATATGTGTGTGAGTGGGAGTGTCAAAGTATAACTCTGGTACAACTCCGAGGGTACTCCACTCTTCTTTCATACATTCTTCACCCCATTTACTCCGGAGTTGCATTTACCCTTTTTGGGAATATGCTTTGACATATTGCACCATTATTCATTGATCATACGGCTTGTTACATTTTTTCTGAGCTATTCCTTTCTCATCCCAAGCTATTCCAAATGGATCTCACTTACCCTCACTTAATTCCGGACCGAAGTTTTCTGGAGTTAGATGCATGCATACCATTTCACTATTTAACCTTCGTGTCCACTCCAACTCACCTCAGTTGAGATTGCTCCCTTGGGCATCAGGCTGAGTGTTGGGTATCTCTGCCCTTACTACTATAGATCTTGACACATAGGACATTTTAGAAATGGGGTTATCAACTTGTTGTGGTCAAGTGAGAAAGTGGCCAGGCTGTGGTTTAAATCCAGGACCTTCTGGATAAATACCAGTTGCTCTACCTCTAAGCTACCAGGCTTGTGTGAATACACTATGAGTGGCTTGTTTGTAGGATTTGTTCTCTTGCACTCAGTTCTGTTTTACAGGAAAACTTAAGGGTTGCATGGTTGATAAGTGCCTTGAGCAATATCTGACATAACTAAATACTAAGATTTTGATTTTAAGCCCTAGCAGCACTTCAGACAATGGTAGTACAGTTGAAAAGGTCATAGTGCATATGGTAGTGATGCATAACTGTCATATTATGCTGATGGTCTATCACACCATAGGGCCAGTGAAAACCATTGAAAATTGTATATTACATGCATATTGCATAGACTCATTGTTGTAAATATGCATTTTGCTAGATTGAAATCATGGGGTTGTACCAGTCATGGATACATCATTCATTTACTCCAAGTGCAATAAATAAGTTTGTTTACTGGCAAACCTTGCTCAGATTACATGGAGTCATCCAAGTCAGCACACTATAAATACATAGAGGGTGGACTCAAAAGCTAACAGTACAACTTCTAACTCTATGCTTGGACTGAAGTGCAGATCTCACACCAGTGGTAAATCCACTTCTGATACCCTTGCCTGACTGGCAAAGTGCCCAAAAACTACTCCTGATGCATCAAAGACATCCTCCAAGTCACAGCCTCTCAACAGCTCATCACATCAAATTTTTACCCTTACTGACCAGAAGCATGCACTGAAGATGTACAGAGATCTTAATGAAGTGGTTGTATTGTTGTGTTACCTCATTCATTTTTGTGCTAAGCTCTGATGACAGCAGTTTCTTGAGGCCAAACAGGTGACTTTGGATATTTTCATGAAATGATAGGTGTACTCTACTCTAGTCTGTGATATGTTGTATAGAAAGTTTTCCCTACTGCCTTACCATGGGAAAATTCTGACTATGCATATACCTGGTAACACACAGTCTCATATCCATCCATTCTATAGAGACAGCTTGACAGCTTAGTTTTCTGAGTTTGAATCTGATGGTACAGAAACCTCTCCAAAATGTCTTGTGCAGTTCATAAGGTAAACCCCCATCTGTCACACTCTTGTTTGCACATGAGCAATAAGTAAATAATTATATATTATAATACCATATTCAGTTATCTGATATATGGTCCCTGAGACATCAGACTATCTCTCTATGGCCCAGTCTGAGGCCATTCAAAAGCATCAATATGATTCTGTGAAAGTTAGACAAGCACTTACTGAACTCATTGAACACAGATTTAGCAAGCCACCATACCCATGGTAACTTGACACTGCTGAAGCATTGATGCTGGGCATTGATAGCATGGTGATTGCAGGCACAGGGGCTGGTAAAACCTTGCCATTTGTCATGCCTCTTTTTAGATATTCCAGTAAAAGTATCATTATTACTCACTATTGAAAGCTCTTCAACATGATCAGATATGGTGCCTATAATCAACACTACATGCAAACTCACCATGATTCACTAGCAGGACTTCTTTCACAAGCTAAATGTGTCTGCTATTGATGTCAATGGTGATACATGGACTTCACAGATAAGACAGGTGTGACAACTTACCATGCTAACAACCTTTTTACTCACAAAAATGTAAGGAACTCAAATAATGCAAGTATCAGGCAATATTCACAGGACCCAAAATGTACCTGGAGCATCAAGGTTTTTGAGAGCTCCTAACAAGTTCATGAGAGATACAGCCAGGGTCTCCCCAACTCAGGGCAAGAAGAAATTTGGGCAGTGTGAGCCTGCAAGCATTAATTTAGCCCAGAACAAACTTGACATTTTCCACCATCTTGACTTGTAGGGGTTGAGTAGCATCTCCTGGTTCAAGCAATCCTGTTTTCTTCTGCTATCAGACTCCTCATCCAATTGAAATGTACCATTACATAATGAGTGCGCACTGGACTGCCATGATGAGAAACTAACTGCAGACAGATAGCTGGAGCAGGTATACCATTGTCTTCAAAGTCTGTATTCCAGTTATCTTTATCATTATTGCAGTCATGTATTTCATCCCAGTATGATGAGTTCATTGAGATTATCATTTATGTGAGAAGAGACCATCAAGATTGAAGATTAGATTACTGTCTGTCACATGCTAACTACTAATGAAGCCATTTGTGCCTGTGACAGCCTGTGACATTGGGGGGATGGGGGGTTTGCCCTATGAACTGCACCAGATATTGTGGGACATTCTCCATACAGGTTTTTCAAACTCTGCAAGTCCCAGTGATTGAGCTGGTCCTGATGGTATGCATTATGAGCTTTTCAATGTTGAGATTCTGTGAATTGAACACTAGGTCTTGTGCTCTGTTAATACAGGCAGACCATGGTAATACTACACTATTCACATTACTGAAGACATAAGTCAAGTATTAGACTTGACTTACACATGAGTCAAACCTGATTAAAGTATAATCTAATTACTCTTCTCAAGGATCAACCATATGACAATCTAAATGCAGTCTTTATGAATCAACTGTAATGTCATTGGTCTGGAGCTTTGTAGCTTCACAACTGCTGTGTTGGGTCAACCCAGATTCAACCCCACTTATTTGAAATATGTGGAGCAGTTTGACAGATCCTCTGATGTCATTCTGACATCATTGACCTTATTCTAGGAACCCATATGTACTGAAAGGCAATAAGCATTGTGATGTAATTACTAATGAGATTTGTTTTCCCTTGAGATCAAGCTTTTAGGAAGCTCACAAGGGTTGATCTCATCAATCTTAACTAACCCAAACTTAATCACAAGAACTTTAGTCTCTGTCCTGGTGAGGGTCCTCAGCTATTCTCTCTCTTCTCTAAAAAGAGATTACAAGGGTACTCCTGTTATGCAGGGCAGAAAAGAGAGAGGTAAGTCAAGGATGCTCACTGAGATAGAGACTAAATTTCTTGTGACCAAGTTAGGGTTAGTTGAGATTGATGAGATCCACCCTTGTGAGCTTTTTAGAAGCTTGATCTTGAGAGGAAATGAATCTCATTATTAATCACATCATGGTATCTATTGCCTTTAAATACATCCAGAAACCTATATGTACTTGTGTGTGATGTAGCTAGAACAAGATAAATGATGTTAGAATGACATCAGAGGATCTGTCATGCCACTCCACTTATTTCAAATAGATGAAGTTGAGTCTGGATCAACCCAATATAGCAGTTGTGGAGTTAAGAATGCTCCAGACTGATGACATCATAGCTAAGTCATAAAGACTGCATCTAGATTGCCATATGGTCGATCCTAAAGTGTAATAAATATTACACTTTAATTAGGTTTGACTGGTGCATCAGTCAAGCCTAATACTTGTGTGTTTGACTCACTAGTGAGACAAGGTTTGTCTCATTCAGTAAGTCAAGCTTCATACTTGACCTGTTTCTTTAGTAACATGAATAATTTATTACCACTACAGTCTCCCTGTATTAACAGAGCACAAGACCTAGTGTTCAATTCACAGAATCTCAACATTCTCTGTCCTGTGCAACAGGAGCACCCTTGTATCTATCAAAACTAAGTAAAGAAACAGATTGCCCACTCAGCCACTGGCCAGGAGTGGAAAAAATGACTGAATTTACCTAAGTAAAGGGCCAGATTGCCCACTACATAGATTAGCTACATTATAGAGTGTAACAACAAAATGGGCTCATCTCAGCCACTACCCAGAAGTGGTGAAAACAACTAAGGGAATTCATAGAATGAAGAGGGAATCAAATATCCATGGGTAGAGGCATAATCACATGATCTCTGACTTACTCCCATCAGAATAAGTCAGATTGTGTAGCTATCTGTCAGGGTGAAATGAGAAAATAGTGAGACAGCATATCAAAGGAAATGGTGAAATCAAAGGCATATAATGGATGTCAATAAGCATATGCAAGTGTATGAGGAATGGAGCCTGATCAGCCTGACAAGTATCAGCCAGGTCTGAGACCAGCATGTTTAACTCCATATCAGAGCCATCTCTCCACTTTAGAGTTGCCTCAAGAGCATTGGAGGAGCCCAGAGGTAGGTCAGAGATCAGATGAGAGATGAGACTTTAAGTATAGTATACATGTGTATTACTGAATGATATTCAAAGTTTCCACACTTCCCACACTGTTGTCAAAACTTTAATACATGATAAATATTAGTTGCTATAACATGTTTTTGCATCACAAACTCAGTGGATTGTTGTCTGGGTGACCAATTAGAGGCTCTATTATACTTACAGTGGTTTGCAAAGGAATGCAGAAAATGTGATTCAAAATCACTCCAATAGCATCATTGTCAGAACCATTTTCTATTTCACCTCTTCACACATCACATTCCAGAAGATGACATCATATAATACATCACCACTTAATAATGCCTGTACATATCCTTGTCTTTGATATATTTGTTTTCCACTATCATATCCCATATATTTGAGTCAACTCCAACCTCCGGAACACAACTCCACTCATACCTCCAGCATGTTCATTGTCAATATGCAACTCTGTTTCTCCAGACCTTTCTCTGATTTCCTTATGTATGTCTCTTGTTCTGTATTTAGTTTATTCTCACCCTGATTATCATCTTAGACTCCTCTTTCAATCTCTTTCCAGATCCTCTGATGTGTCTCTGATCAAGAAGGCCATGACAGTGCAGAGACAGAACACACAAGTCATGCATTGAGCCTTTACCTGTTATGTCTGACCTGGGTGAGGGCAGATATAGAATCTTTGGGGCTTCGGACTTAACCATGGACAAGGGAGCAGTAGTGCTTGACAATTGCAAGATGCCTATGAGGAGCCTACCTACTAACGAGGTTTGGCAACAAGGAGTACTTCCAAGTTAACAGTAGATGAGGAGTCTGCCTATGATTGAGGACAGATGACAAGGAACTTCCCACTGAGGGGTGGTACTTCCAAGTTAACAGTGGTGGAGGAGTCTGCCTATGATTGAGGACAGACAACAAGGGACTTTCCACTGAAGGGTGGTACTGCCAAGTTAATGGTGGTGGACAGAGGAGACCTCTAGGCAAGGTCAACAATGGAGACTTCCCACTTAAGGGTGGTTCACAGTGATTAGGAGCAAGAAGGTATTAAGGCTACCCTTAGGCCTGTATCATGGAGTGGGAACAATGATGTATTCCAGTGATGGTGCAAGGTAGAAGTTGGAGGATAAAAGGTAAGACTAGATTGGGGTTACATGGGTGATGATGTGGGTTTATATATGTATGGTAAGAGGATTCAGGGTAGGCATAGAAGGAGATGGAACATGAAGAAAGGAGTCACTGATTGAGCAAATGGAATCACATGAAATGTGATGGAAATGGATGATGAGTCATGGTATCATAGTCAGCAATGAAAAGAAAGAAATGTCCAAGTTGGGACTTATACCCATGCATATGTAAGCAATATATCAAAAAGAAAAAGAGTCTGATTGTAACAATCATAACATCACCCCTCCAGATGCTATTCTCTGAATCTCCAGCCATCTCCAGCCATTCATTCCCCTTCAACCTCTGATCTCTGACCAGAGTTTGAGTGGAGGAGATCCAGTCTTAACACCCACTCAAGATAGTGTCTGCTCTTTGTGGGCATTCTTAAGCACATCTTACATTATATTGAAGACTACCACCTTTGCAATCCTCCTCA
>JBBPTO010001335.1:0-16516 GCA_038094155.1 Pulveroboletus cf. aberrans
GTCACAAGGGTCATAGGAATTGACCATGGTGTTGAAATCAGCTTCAGTAAACTGATTCAAATCAAAACTCACAATTGCATTTGCCATAACTTCATTTGCTTTAGTAAGCTGTTTTTCTTTTCCTTTAAATGACTGGCAATGTTCATACCAGTCTCTCTTTCCTTGTTTTGAGGATCTCTTCCATTTCAAAGAATTCAAATTGAAGGGGGTTGTGATGAGTGGTCAGGATGATTGTCCTTCTTTTGGTTCTTCCAACAGTTTTCCCATGAAGGACCACTTTGAATCACATTGGTATGATGAACAGAGGAAGAGGAATCTCCACTTAAGTGGAAGAATAGGGAGCAACCTTTCTAGGATCTGATGTCAATCTCTTGAAGTATAGCCTGTTAGACATTCTGTAAGGTGAAGTTCTTTTGGTCTATAACATGGATCAAAGTAGAGTGAAGGGAGTTGAAGTTATCAGAGAGTTGGGCAAGCATAATCATGGCACAAAGTGATTCAGACAGAACCAGACCAGCATTTTGCATGTTCTGATAAAGTGAGATCATTTGATTGATGTCTTCCATGGCATGAGAAGGTACATTATATTTTCTAATTAAATTTATAATTTTCTAATGTGGAGATGAAAGACATCATGCAAGAAGTAAAATTGCCCAGCAATTCCTTAAGAGGCAAAGCATTTTGAGAGAGTAGACTGTAACTGATAGGTCATAGAGTGATGGTAGGTGGTTTGTGTGGTGCCAGAACCAGAAGTGAAGGAGATGTGAGAAGAAGGAAGAACCATGTCAATGATAGCATCATTGATTGTAAAAGCCAGATATTCAAGAACTTTCTGATGTGATTGCTTCCAGGAGTCAATGTCTTCAGTAGCAACATTGCAAGCAGTGGCAAGAGTTCCATCAAAAAAACCTTCACATCTGATGATGTTAAAGATGAATTGGACCCAGGCAGATCAGATAGAGTAGTTACTCTGTCCTTCAAGAATAGAGATGTGAGTGATAATCACACTTTCAATTTTGATATCAGTGACAGCAGAAATGGAAGTGGCCATATCTGTGGAACAAATTCTTCAGCAACATTCCTAATGGAAATTAAAATCACCATTCATCAAGTAATCATTCTTTTATCAATCAATTCCAATACATTCAAGAAGATAATGTCCATTCCTCATAAAATATCTCATCTATATTTATGCCTTTGATTTTGTGCACTTCTCCTATGGTTTTTCTGATTCATGAACTTTCTATGAAGGTTGAGAACCTTTGTGCCCTCAAATCAATCAGCAATAACTTCATAAATGAAGTTTCATTCTTCATGAGAATGGTTTTTCTTCAACTGTTTCTGAAGCTTCTTTTGAGGCTTAGATCCAGGTGAGTCACACCAAATGACATGGTGTTCTTGGTTGAATTTCATATCCCACTGTCTAGCAGTATATCCAGGAGGATTCTGGAAGTGGTGAGGGTGGTACCAGCCCCATACATCATAGTATGAGTTGGCATTCATCATGGATTCTCAAAGTCTAGCATGGGGATCTTCAAAACAATAAGGATTGTCTGGGTTAATTGGTCCATCAATTGGAAGAAAGAAATCATGCCTTAAAACCTCAAAATCCTAAAAATGTACATATGCAGATGGAGTGGTGTTATAAGTCTCAGAAGGGAAACTCCAACCAGTACCACTGTAGGCAGAGAAGAGAGTCTCATCTTTGTACATGAAGGAGCAGGGGAGGATACTCTGATCTGCCATTATAGTTTCTGCAGTTTTGATTTTGAAAGGGTCAACAATGTGGGGGCAGTTAGAGTGAACTTTATATGGCAGCATGTCAGTGGTTTTCAGAAAGGGTATCTCTTCTCCCTGGTGAAGAACCACTTGGCAAAGTTTCTTCAATGGAAGGGGCATTGGTTCTTGAAACACTGCTTTCCTGGTTGATCCATTCTTCAATGATATTATCACTGTAGATAATTTCAATTTCATTCACAATACATCTTCAAAGGCACTGTGATTCATCTGGAGTAAAGTGAGCTTCAAGAACAGGAGTGGGTGTGCAAACAGGTATTTCTTCTAAAGGATTTGCTAAATTACAAGGAGAGTATGTCAGTGGTTGAGGAGGAGGAGAAGTCTCAGAATCAGGAGTGATAAATTCTGGTGATTGAATTCAATGAGGGGGAGACTCATCAAATCAAGCATCTTCTTCTAGAGGTGGTTTGGTAGAATAAAAGAATTCTTGAGATTCAGAGATAGAACCAGAAACAGGTAATTTCAAAATGTTCTGTTCTCCTTGTCAATATGGAATCCTTTCAACAGTGGTTCTGACTCTGTGAACAAGGAAATGTCTTGAACCAGATCTTTCTTCACAACATTGGTTCTCTTCCAGATGTCATTTGCAAAAGGCACAGGGAAGATGATGTCAGAACAAGTAGTTCCAGTGTTAGAGCCATGTGGGCAAACTCCAGTATAACTCCAAAACTCTGGAGCTATCAGTAGAACCTTGGCTTCACCTTGTGTGGTGTGCCACTATCCAAGTCTCAGTGTGTGGTCCTGTATTTGTAAAGGATCAGAGGTGCAGAGATGAGTTGTCTAGACTTGGAGGTGGAAGGAGGTATCCATCAGAGTTTGGCAGAGAGCTGAGCATCAAGCTGATTGAAGAGAGAGAACATCAAGTACTCAATTCAATATTATGACTGGATATGTACAGCAGAGATGGTACAGTATATATAGTATGGAGGAGCATCAGATTTGTAATAAAGTCATAATGGATGAGTAAGAAATGGAGGTCAGGGATCTATGAACCAGAGCTGCACACCAGTTGTGCAGTTTGCTGGAGCTGTGCTGCACAGCAACAGGTAAAGGTACAGAGTGTGGGATCTAACTAAATAAGGAACAAAGGCATAATGTGGTAGATATATGAAGGTCTGGAGGAATGGAGATACATAATGGATGTAAACACACTGGAGGTAGAAGCAGAGTTGGTGCTTGGAGGACTGGAGTTGTCATGAATATGACATCCATGCAGGATTGTGGCAGATTTGCCATAGGCAGTTAGGCTTCTGAGGACAGGAAGGAGCAGGTATGTATTTCAATACAGAAGTAGAAGTGTCTCTTCTGTGTAAGGAGGATATCAGAGATATGAAAGCAGGATGGGATGAATGTGAGGAATGGGATGATGAGGATGAGAATGGTCTCTTTAAAGGTGGTGAAGGAGTTGGGGGTGGATCATGAACCTCTTGAGGAACAGGTCTAGTGGACACTGTAACCAACAAGGAAGTAATGGTTTGATTAATTTATTATGAGAGTGAATAAACCATTCAAGATGTGAATGATGATGTTTTTGAAAGGAAGTGGGATAAAGACTGAGTCTTCAAAGCTATAAGCAATGGGATGGTGTAGCACCAAGTGCATGGCATTCTCCAGGATTAAAAATAATCTGAAGAAACCTGCAGCAATACATCCATCCATAGTGTCAAAGGTATGCAACAGGAATGTGCACAAAGTACATCAAGGTAAATTCTGGTGGGTCTCATGACATAAAGAGATGCAAAGATCCCTTTGTCTCATTCTCCAAGATAGCAGATGGTTCTACCAGTCAAGGAACTGATAGGGAGAGGAAAGGTTATGAACCTTGGTGAAAGAACTTACCAAGGGTAAACAGAGTATCACAAGATAGAGGGTCTAAGAGTAAGACAGAGAAGGAGGGAAATTGACTTGACTGTCTGAGCTAAGTAAGATTCTAACTGAAGAGCAACCATGAGGAAGCTCTCTCTAAATACTTTACAAGACTGTTTGTCTCTGTATAGATCTCTATCATATAAGGATAGGTATGAGTCATGAAACATGACTAGACAACTGAAAATATCAATAGGATATAGATACTAGCCAATGGCACAAGTGTCTCATCACTATGAAGAATGATAAAACAATATAAGAGTGCAACCAACTGATGATCATATGATCATGATCTAGAACTTTGATTATGTAATGAAGAGCAGAAAGCAAATACCAAGTTTCAACAACCAGCCTCATGGGGCTCACATTTTGCCTTAAATGTACAACACCGTGAACAAGCTCCAGCATTCTTTTTCACACCTAAATTGATCAATGTAAGTCTCACCAGGAATGTCACAATGAATAGACACCTTAGTGGTGTTACTAGTAGTAGTGGCAACTACCTTGAGCCTTTCTCATTTTCAAGAAGACATGCAGTTGGTTCTCCATGCTCACTGTGGGAAAAGTCAGCAGAACTGCATCTATAAGTTCATGTATCATGTTATGTTTAAGCTGGTCAATATAATGTAATACTCCATTCAACTTTGAAAACAATACATATGTTGATATTAAACAACACAGACACATGTGTATTATGGATATCATATGTAGCCACAGCTTGCAAACCAACCAAATGCATCATCAGAAGTGATTACATACAATGCTCTCAGCAACATAACAAGGATCTGTTCATCTGATAGCTCTGTCATGGCCATCTGAGTGTAGTCTGCATTTCTGCAAAGATAATACTTCATTGCTGAGAAAGCAAGCTCAATGGGATTGAAGTTTGGAGAGTAAGGTGGTAAAAATTCATATCTCATGCCCCTGCCAGTAAATTATTAGCTCATCCACAAAATCAAGGAAATGTGTACATTACCTGGCAAGACTTGTTTTCAGAATCTCAGGGTGTTTGTATTGAAACTTGATATTTACTTTCTGCTCTTCATTGCATAACCAAGGTTCTAAATCATGATCACATGATCATCAGTCATTTACACTCTTATATTGTTTCATCATTCACCATAGTAACAAGATACTTACACCATTAGCTAGTATCTATATCCTATTGATATTTTCAGTTGTCTAGTCATGTTTCATGACTCATATCTATCCTTATATGATAGAGATCTATACAGAGACAAACAGTCCTGTAAAGTATTTAAGAAAAGCTCCCTCATGATTGCTCTCCAGTTAGAATCTTATCCAACTCAGACAGTCAAGTCAAGTCACCTCACTCAAAGACCCTCTATCTTGCAATACTTCATTTACCCTTGGTAAGTTCTTCCATCAAGATCCATGACCTTCCCTCTTCCTATCAGTCTCTCAACTGGTAGGACCATCCACTACCTCAGAGGACAAGACAAAGAAATCTTTGCATTTCTTTAGTTTGTGGATCTGGAAATTGTCCATGATGGTGACAGAGTTGGGTGCAGGATATGGTTGCATGTAGTCAAGTAAGCACATAATAAACATTTTGAATGAGTTGATGTCAAAGGAACCTTCAACAATATCACAATGCAATATGCCATCTTGAAGCAAGAGGACAGGAAGAACCAAAAAACTATATGTGAATCAGCAATAATCACCAAATGGCAATAATTGTATGAACTTACTGTCAACTACATATGAAAAATGCTTTACACTGTGCCTTCATACCTCAAATTGACCAGGCACAACCACAATAAGTTGTTCAGCAATCAACAGAGCTTTCATCAACAAAGACAAGTTGCTCAGCCTTATACAAACCAATCCTAGCAAGATATTTGAGTCATTTCTCTGCCAACCATTCTGCTGCAATGCATGTGATCTTGGACAGTAAGAAATAATCATCATACAATTAGTTTATTCTTACTTTTTTCATGATGAATCCAGCCATGGTGAAGTGTTCTCCAAACCATAGTACATGAAACCTTAGTACCACAAGACATTGCCAGCATCTCTTGAAGTTCATCAAGATAGAGATCAAGCATCTTCTCAATGGTACCTAAAAGAAACTAACACATCCTACAGATAGATGCTGCTATCATAGTGGTGATCAGCCATACCTCAACATCGACATCCGAAAATTGCCGATTTTCACTTCTTTCTTGCTGAGATGACTTTTCACCTGGATTTGGGATAATTCCGTGTGTGCGAAAGTGGGCTTGAATTCGCTCGACAGTGCGTGTAGATATATTGAGGCCGATAGCATCTCGCTCTGGATCAAGAAAGCGAGAGAGTCATATAACGGCTCACCATATTTCAGGACATGTTTGTTGACCTTGAGGCATGCCTGAAACACGTTTTCGAGCACAGGGTTACTACAAAAAGAAGGAAACTTACTAGGCCGACAAATCCCGGCACTCTGGGATTTCGAGTTTTTGAATTCACGTCTGTTTTATACCGATCCGCGCGGGATATGTTCAGGGAGCTATTCCGAGTCGAATGGTATTGTTTCGAATTATGGTCAAGCGTCGAGGCGCTATGATGGGGAGAAGATGAGAAGCGTTTTTTACATAAAATTCTCACACCGACAAGTTGCCTGAAAAAGACAGTAAGTGTGTGTAAGCAGTGTGCAAGTATAGGGATCTGCTTAGAATTACTTGCAACCGCTGGGTACATAAGTAGCTACAAGCGCTGCCAAGTTTAGTTCAAGTGCATGCAAGGAACACGCACATTCGCTGATGCTACCTCAGAGAATGAGACAAAAGAGATCTTTGCATCTCTTTAATGCAAGCAACTCAGTGCAAGAAGCAGAAGGTGATCAGGATCCAGGGTCGAGACTGCAATGAACTGATGCATGCTGGGATAGGGCTCTAGAGTCTGGAAGTGGTATCATGACTCGTAACTGATTGGCGTCATCTTGTCAAATGTTCCCACACGTCAGCGCTTTTACGCGAAGCACTGGCTCGACGGTACGACGCTTTGTAAGTTATCTCGTCATCATGATTACTAGTAGATACGTATACTGGTACGCGCACACTGATCGATGGTATGCCGTCTCGCTTTGCCAGGTATAAAAGGGCTGTGCGAACGGTGATCTTGTCGACCCTTGCCATCCGTGGACCCCACAAGAACTCACTTTATTTCGACCATGAAGATGTCATTTTTCAATTTTGTCATCGACCAATGGACGTACACCGTGCCTGCCGTAGAACAAACTGATCTAACTGGCAAAGTCGTCGTCGTCGTCGGCGCCAACACGGGTATTGGCTTCGAGGCCGCAAAGCACTTTGCGCGCATGAATCCTGCCAAGCTTATCATCGCTTGTCGCAGCGAGAGCAAGGGTAAAGCGGCTATTTCTGGTGCGTGTCGGCTTTCCGCAACACACTTTATTTCCCGTGCTCATCTCTTTTGAAAGAAATTTCGTCCACTACTGGGTTCCAATCGTGCGCGCTTTGGACGGTCGACCTTGCGGACTTCGCTTCCGTGACTAGGTTTGCGGAGAGGTTCCAACGCGAATGTGATCGTCTCGACATACTTGTCATGAATGCAGGAATAGCATCAATGGACTACGAGGAGACGCGTAATGGCTGGAAGTCGAGGTTAGTTTCGCATGTGGCGTAAGGAGCATGAGCTAACGTCAGACCAGCCTTCAAGTGAACAATCTTAGTACGGTACTCTTGTCTTTGCTGCTCCTTCCTCATCTTGTGAACACCGGCAAGAAGTTTGGGATTACATCTCGTTTGGTAACCGTCTCCAGCGCAGTTCATTATTGGGCCGTTCTCCCAGAAGAGGTGAAACAGTCATCAAATCCGATAGCAATCCTGAGCGGACCGCGCTACAGGGATCCGTCGTGAGTGCTATTCTGTTCTGTGAAATTGCATGGCTATTAATAAACGTCGAGGTCCATGAGCCAGCGTTATGCCGTGACAAAACGTGAGATTCAACCCCTCTATTTTGTGGACTTGATCTCTGACATGTTCTCTTGATAGTATTTAACGTGCTTTCAGTTCGCGCATTGCAGGACCGGCTACAGTCCATCACTCCATTGACTGTCAACGCCGTCAACCCGGGTTTTTGCGCCTCCAGTCTCGGCCGCAACATTCGAGGCTTATACAAGATAGTTGTCCACTTCATCATGCAGAAGACCCTTGCTTGGACGTCCGAGCAAGGCAGTCGAGAGCTCATTTATGCATCCATTGGCGAAAGAGGAGACGAGGACCACATGAAAGGTGCTTTCATCAGCAAGGCGGCGGTCGTCCAGCCGTCCGATTTCGTGATTAGCGAAGAAGGGAAGACGATGCAGGACAACCTATGGGTGGGTATATCCAGTCCATCTTTCAGACCGCAGTATGACTGACAAACGCTTTTCGCAGAGGGAAACCGTCGAGATATTAATGAAGGAAGCGCCCCAGTTAAAGGAGATTGTTCAAACCTACCTCATCTAGGCGGCGGTCAGGATATGTACAAGGAACGTCGCCGTCTGCAAAGGTCCCAATTTATCACTTCAGTTCTTTGTACTTCGTCATTCTAGTCCAACCTTAGTTCTAAGCTATATAACATCAATACTACCACATCCGCTATCCCACGTAGGGTGTCTCTGATAGTGAGAGTCATGCGAGCTATCACCATAGAATCGGTAGGGAGAAGACGGAATATCTGGAACAGCACGACAGCCATGACGAACAGGGATACTTTCAATCTGGCTGATGTAATGCGCAAGGTCAGCACCAACGAAATGAGATGTTTGCGTGTTACCAGACGTCCGAATCTCACCACTCGTTCTACGTCATGAGGAACCCGACCACCACGATGTGTCAAGAAGTCCAAAAAAGTGCTGTAGTTTGGGATCCCGAGTTATGGCGGTTTCCCGGTGGGATGTTGAACTTCAAGTTTGACTGCACATTGTTTTAAGACATGAATCCACTTTTGCTTCATGTGCCTGATCCATTGTGGAATCAGTCCTTATATACGCGTGAGTGCAACTACTCACACATGATTAACACGCATCTCCGGTAGTGAAGTTTGCTGTCCGTTCATCTGCGAGGGTGTGATGCAGCTTTACGCTTCAGCCTGAACGTGAAGCCGTGGAACCTGGAGTGGTCATCACGGTGGATGAGAACACGAGACCACGAAGCCGCTGTATAAGTTACACTGCAATGGAATGAGAATCACAAGCTAACTAACGGTCCGCAACTCAACTTGAACATGACGTTGTTGATCGTCGGGGACTGTGGTCGATTTGCGATGAGACGATAATCATTCTATTTATCACATTCACCATCGAGACTCGTCAGGGAAATTTTCAACAAAACGTCCCCCAAACCATATTTGGCTTCGTGCCATCGTCGCATGTCTGCAAAGTATCATGCCCCTCGAGATGCTTTCCCTACTGGATCCTGTGGCAAGTATTCAATGGGGGCCAGCTCAGAAAAAAAAACATATAGATATTGACCAGAGCAACCGCAAGTCAACGACCCAACGAGAGGAACTCCTGACGCGGTCACTGAAAGCTTGGATTTCGTATGCAGACTCCGAGGTTGGTCCGCGGACGGAGTTACACGTGATTGCACCCCGCAACCGATTCCAAACTGGGCTCCAGGTGGACCAACAGACTGAGGCGCCTGGAAGTAAACATCAGAAAGGCATCCAAAATGGCTAAGCCCCGTACCTCGGACAAGGCTCTCATCTAGTGCATGCTCTGTGCAGGAACGAGTTTTGGGATTTGGACGGGTCGGGTCATTTTATCTCGAACGGATCGAGTTTCTCAGAGGCACGGTACGATGGGCCGTT
Source organism: Pulveroboletus cf. aberrans (assembly GCA_038094155.1). NCBI lineage: Eukaryota > Fungi > Basidiomycota > Agaricomycetes > Boletales > Boletaceae > Pulveroboletus > Pulveroboletus cf. aberrans. The sequence goes on from JBBPTO010001335.1 coordinate 9,478, forward strand.
TAAAATCCACCACACAGGATACGTCCCTGCCAGCTGGTTGACAAGATGTGACTGTGTCAATCTACACCTAGCATTTCTCAGGCTAGCCATGACCCACCACTTTTGTACCCTTAACTCGATGGAAACGGGGGCTGAAACATTCGGCGTACATGGCGAGGGACAGGCACATGGATTGCTAGGGAATTATCAAGACCAGATCTCGGCCATGGCGCACGGCTGACTAGTTGCAACATCGCAACCCACAGATGGCTTTGAAGTGTGCTTCGATGTGCCAGCATGTATCGTGAGGTTCGAAGCAGTCGTGTTTAGAGGGTATCAGCGCGTGTGTGGGTCACAGGTAGTGACTGCGCCTCGAATCTTCCCCAACTCGTCCCCTGATACTATAAAACTGGCTAGGTAGAGCCGCAGCGCCCGCGAGCCGAGCAGCCGAGCGGTTATGGTAAATGGAAGCTATCGGTCATGCTTACCGAAGTCTTGGAAGGAACTGCCGAGACTCAGCAGTTCAGCGACTCATGCCAAGTTTGTGATCAGCACCCCTGGTTCAAGGCCTCGGCGTAAACCTAAATCATAAGCCACGTCAACGATACCGAACCTCTCACATTTTCGTTTCCACAGTCAGGAGCGATTACCAACTGGCTCCACCATTTGGGGAGGGAGCCCTTAAAGGGTGAAGCCCAGTCCCCTGTCATGCGGCCGTTTACATCCCATCAGGTTGAATGAAGATGAAATTGATAGTACAGCGTGTTGGCGAAATATGTCCTGCTTGATGACTAAGGGTTATCAGGATCAAGTGCTCGCACAGTTCCTGGGTGGGAGAGAAAAAAGTTGAATCTGCGGCACGGTGGCATCCGAGCAATATGAGGTAGGGATTGATTTCGATATTCAGTCCCGGATTGCACGCATAAGAAAGTGCTTGCGCGCATTAATGCTTCCATGCATCATTCGGACAATCGAAACGCTGTCTCATAAGAGTAATAATACCAGAGGGGACTTTGCGCCGCCTCACGTCATGACGCCATGCTAATTGTGTGCAGAAAAATGAATATCAATATCACCTCCCACAAGCAATACTAGATTCATGAGGCGCACCGTTTACCCGACAGTGCCATACAAGGCAGGGTCAGGAGGCGGTTAGACAGTTTACCTCAGACTAGGTTCCACAGGCAACAAGGCACGAGGCCAATGCCAATTCTATCAGTAAACCACGGCCCATATCCATTTGAAAATGGAATTGAAACGCAATTTACCTTCTAGGTAGTCCGCAGCCAAGAGTCTGGAATGAAACACGTGGAATGGAGGTCGGGAGAAATGGAAATTGGGGTGGGGAAAAAGGGGGAACGGGGGACGATCAGCGCCGATGCATTTATGGAATGCTGCTCGCTAAGGGACTTACAGTTCCAAGGCAATTTCGGGTGGGATGCGTTCTGAAAATTCGTTGATGGGAACATCTTCTTTGGAACCTGCGCCTTCGTAGTGTGCTTTGAAGGTCATGTATTCACAAACTTTTTCGACAACGGGGGCGCTGTCGATGTGGAAGCAAACACCAATATTTGAGAATCGTGGCAAAGAAAACGCCCAAGTGATAATGTAAGCGAAGGCCGGAAATCACGTATATGGTGGCTCACCGTTCACTAATCGGACAAGTATTGGCTAGCGCTTCTTTGAAGCTACCTATATACGAACAAGACCACCGCGGCAGCGTGGCGGAATGGAAGTCGGGGGTCGATACGATGTATATCAGAAGAAAAGGTATTTCGCATGGAAGAAATCATTCAACTGTCAAAATTAAGCATGTTCTTGAGGGTTCCGCTCATGACAGCGACGCTACGTTTGATGAGAAACGCGTGTCCGTCAGAGCTGACGAGCTTGACCCAGGTGTCATTGTCCTGCAGAGGGTCAGGTATGCACAGACCAGTAAATTCTCGACCTACGTTGACATCATTGTTAGCCATGGCGCTGGCCAGAGCCCGTGAGAACATGGAGAAGAAAACGCTTGTCGGGGTTCGGAAGCATCCGACGGGATCTGCGCCTTGTCAACCATCGCTGTACATCTTCCGCGCCGAACAATCGTTATAGGCCAAGATATGGCTCTACCAAAGGTATGAATTATGCACCATGTGCTGCTGCGGCGAGCTGATGTCCGCGGGCGGTCGATCTAGCGAATCATCAAGGTAATCATATTACTGCCAGCATGTCGACGTCGTGTTACCCACACCGCTGACTATCTACACTTGTCGTGTGCATGGATGTGCATGGCTAGGAAACCGAGCGCCTCGCTGCTGACCCTGTTCCAGGGATTACGGCTGCGCCCCACGATGACAACCTGCGGTACTTCGATGTAACCATCCAAGGTCCTGATGGGAGTCCCTTTCAACGTGAGCCACAGTGCACCACACGAGCACGATATACACTCTGATGTGGAGATAGGAGGCGTGTTTCATCTAGAGCTGTTTCTTCCAGAGGAGTATCCCATGAGCCCCCCCAAAGTGCGCTTCCTGACCAAGATATACCATCCCAATATCGGTAAGTTTGGTTTGTGCATGAGGTGTATGCGCCGCGTTGCCAATAGGTGGCGTGGCGATGTTATTTTCCGCATGCTCACATAATGCCCGACGGCGGTTTGTCCATTAGATAAACTGGGGCGTATCTGTCTGGATATCCTGAAAGGTGGGTGCGGCGTGTGTTTGCGCGACAAAAGAGATAACCTGTGCTGAGCAGATAAATGGTCGCCGGCACTGCAAATCCGGACCGTGCTCCTGTCGATACAGGCGTTGTTGAGCGCGCCGAACCCGGATGACCCTCTCGCGACGGACGTGGCCAAACATTATAAAGAGAACGAGAAAGATGCGCAGCGCGTGAGTCGGGAATGGACGGAGAAATACGCGTCGCAGTAAATGTATGAGTGTGCAGTGTAATGGGAACACGCTGTCAGTGTTATGGTTCCGTAAGGGGTAGTTCGGGTCTAGACGAGGTCTAGACTTTCACGACGACTAGCAACATATTATTACGACCCTGCCATCAGATGCCAGCAAGCTCTGCCCTCTGCCTGCACGCCGAACGGCCGTTTTATCTAACCCGACTTCTTTCCTTCTCTAGCCCACATCCACAACGCCCCATAAACTGCCCACAACGCAGAGCCCTACTCAAGCGGGTTGTTCATGTCTCTAATCGCAGACATATTCCCCCTCGTCATCAGCCAGCTCCTTCCCACAGGCAGAGATACCGTCTCCCCATCCCTCCTCAACCTTGCCAGCACCTCTCGCCACATCCGCGAGGCTTGCCTCCCGTTTCTCTTTGCAGAGGTTCGATGGCCACAAAAGTCTAAAGCGGATAAGGACTATGGCCTCCTGTTCCACCCCGAATCTCTCTGGCCTTATATCAGGTCCGTCATCTTGTTCTCTGTATTATCCTTTTTCTTAACATCGTTCATAAGACATTTCCGTCTCGAATGGCACGACGAATGGACAGAGCCGGGTCGTATTCGTCACGGCTATTTGGATCGCGAGGGCATCTATTGTCCATACCACATGGACCTCGTCGTCCACGCCATCGCCCGCATGCCGAACCTCAATAAAGTAACGTTAAGCACCCCTTTCCTACCTCCTGAGTCACTCTACGAGGGTCTCCGTCAATGTCGGTCCCTCACCTCGTTCACGCTGATCGACACCCCAATCGATCAGAGCCTCATGCAATTCTACCCTGTGCCACTCCGCCGGGTCAACCTCACTCCAGTGGGTCAGACCTTGCGTATCGGAGACGGCCCAACCGATCCAAAGTTCGCCGAAATCAGCTACTTTATGCGAGATTGGAGGAGAAAATACAGGGCACAAGCCAACCTTCGTGGTTACCGGGAGATACGATCCTCAGCAGTCTTCTTGCGACAGCATGCACCTACGCTCACCCATATTGAGCTATCAGGCGATTTAACGGTTTTCACTGGCCTTTCCACGATCGACTGGCCGGCCGTTTCGACATTCGTCTTGCATGGGCGAATCCCCAACCCACACCTGAACCTCACATTCCCCGTGGGAATACCTCCCGCTGCAGACTTCCAGATTCCTCGTCTCTTTGATGTGTTACGCAGAATGCCCGTTTTGCGCGATTTTCGGCTGCTATTCCCTCAAACGAAATCACAAGAGTTTCGCCTGCTTGATTCACAAGTCTTATCCAACCCAGAAAATCTGACTAAACTCGCATCCTTGGATAGCTTTGCCATTTCAAATGCCTGCGTTCTCAATGGCCTGTTCAACTACATGTCAAATCTCCGGAGATTAGCCATTATGGCTCTGGTCGATCTTCCTCGCTGGCCCATAGCGCTTTCCCAACCCCAAGTCGAAAGTGTACTCGCAGATATCGGCGCAAGTAATTGTCCTCTGAAACACCTACGCATAATCATCGAAGACAAGTTGACGCCGTCCATATGTCGTTTGATCTCCGCTAATTGTCCCCAGCTGGAAATTCTGGAGATCGAGCGGTGTGGATACCACGACGGCAAGTCCCTGTCTTCCTGTGTACGTCCACTCTTCCTCCCCCCTCCTCATTGCTCCTGGTTTGCCATCATGTTCTTATTTTATTGCGGCGATCATTGGAACAGGATACTGACCCTAGACACGTTGCTTTCATCTTGCATCGCACACAGCAGGAATATCTAGAAGCCCTCTCTTCTCTTTCCTCCTTGTGCGATCTCCGACTCTGCATGCAATTCCCAGAATACGACGAAATAGACGACATGGAATCATGGCGAGTCGTACGGGAAGAGTGCGCCGCTTTCTTCGCACGTGGTCTGAAGTCGCTTCGAAAAGTGGGGTTTGAATATCGCAAGCGGACGGGAACGCACCGATATCAAGACGCGTGGCTCGATTACGCGGTACATGGACCCGAGGATGGGGAGATGAGGCTTTCCTTGCTTCCTGCGATGTGGTATCCGTTCCCGGAGGTTTGGAAACCAGAGGAGTTACGATTTTGAAAGTAGAGAGTTGCTGCTTTGCGTGCGTCTCCTTGTTACACACTCCGATCTCCTGTTCGCAGGCATTCATGCACGTGCCTTTGCTTTTCTTGGCCTGGGTTGCCTCGCAAGTCTAGGTAACCCGATCAACGACGCAACGATCGACTTCGCATCATCTCTACCAGAATATGTATCAAGTTTACTTTCATCCTTTCATCATCATGTATCACCCCACGCGACGTGGTTACACGTTCATTCATCCCTATATCGCATCTCCCGCATTGTCTCCACATCGTAACATTCATATCGGCATACAAAAACCAGACCCAAACGAGTTTGTTTATGTTTTCACGACGAAGATGGATTCCTTCTCCAGGTATTACTTATTTTTCGTAGGGTCTTACCTCTGGGCGTGATGTTATACACTGTTACCAACATTACATGCATCTTGTTTGTTTAGACGTGTGGATATGTGCTCATGTTGTATCCTTCTATTTTTCGCTCCTTCCATGAGATTCTTCCTCGGATAACAGGTGTCTTTGGTCTTTTTTGGAATCACCTGTCTGTTCGTTGCAATGGGTTGATGTGATCTTGCGCACGCCATCTGGGAAGGCCTCCAAATATTCTGTATTCGATGATCAGCAATCATCGACATCGCGGGTGCCCTCTCGTTTCCCGGATCTCCGTCTTATTCGAAGCTCGGGATTACTCTGGTCGATTTCTGCATACATCAAAGGGGCGGGAGCACAGATTTCTGGAGAGGACGAACCGTTCACAGAAATCCGGGTGATTCCGGCGACGACTCTCGTCCGCATATTTCCTACAATGTTTCTATCCGACTCAGATCTCGATGCGCAGGGATTTCGGAAAAGGGTTGTTATCCAGAAGAGGGGCAGTAGAAAGGGGACCTCGAGTGCGGTGCCATCGGGGTTCAGGGCGAGAGCATCGACGCGTAGTAACGAGGGTCGAAACGACGGCTTCCCAGGGCTGGTTGCGCCCGGGATGATCCATGACGTAGAGGGGGTCAGTGACTGAAGTAGGACGTGGCGGGCGTCGACGCTGGTCGCATCTTGGATTACAGCTACGATAGAGTGAACCTCCCCGGTTTACCAGGACGGACCACCGCCTTCCGATCCCGCAGTGTCTGGTCAATTTATTATAGGGAATGACAAGGTTGATCCGAGTGCCCTCGTTCAAGATCGTGATGGGGATGTGGGGTGTTGCATGTGACACTGTGTGTATACTGATCCGAGTAAAGGTCAAAGACATCGTGCATTTTCGTAGTCTCAGCGACTGGTCCGATAATCGTAACGACAGGCGATGTGATTTGGGCTCCGGGGGATTCGAGTCCCAATTTCGACTGCACAACTTCTTGGGAGAATGGGAGAAAAGTTAAAACGAGGGTTTAAAAACGGTCCATATATCCGGACACCGGAGACAAGTGTTTGAAAATCAGCAGCACGGTGGACCTCGTTGGCAGACGGAAGGAATCAGGTTGGTCATACAGTTCGAAATTCGTATTCGGCGTTATTAGAACGACGGATGCATGACCAGAGCGGGGTGATTTGGACGAAAATCGACGACGACCGTGGCAAGTGCTTGGGCCGTAGGCAGTCAGAGTAAGCAAACATTTTGTCGCAAGGCACTTCCCACTGATCACTACATCGAAAAAGAGGCGTCTTGGGACATTGGGGAGGGGTACACCATGACTCGGATGATATTGCTAGTACTGGCTCCGGTGTTCAGTTTCAGCGGTGTTCGAATACCGGGAGTTACCGTAGTACCGCAAACAATATTGTGTAGCGTTCTAAGTACTGAGTCGCTGGCATGATGCTCTAGCATATCACCTCTAGGTGCCGATCCCATTCGGATCAATCTAGTGTGTCGCATTTCTGAGTTAACGCTTCAATGGTTCACCTGCAGATGCGAATCCTACAAGGTCCATATTCCGTTGTATGCCAGCCTGGCAGCGCGCACTGATGCCACAATGGCCACCTCAATTCTGAATGAAACCATCACCCGTTCAGTAAGGATGTTAGTCAGCCTTTGAACATGAACACCCTCAAACTCACCGTCGACGGCGTAACACGGGCG